>JARYZH020000555.1:0-130005 GCA_030021035.2 Notholithocarpus densiflorus
CAGCCTTCTGAAAAGACCTCTACAAACATCATTGAAAATGAAGATCTGGCTTGGGAGCGTTTTCAGATGGCTGTCTTGGACGAAGACATAAACACTTGTTATAACATGGTCTTAAAGGAGTTCGAACACTCTGGCGTCCATGACCTCTTTAAGGTATGTTCATATCCCTTTCTCATCCTTGTTTATTTAACAATTTTTCTTCGTTTAACCATCCTTTGCCTTTTACCTCTCTATAGGCCATGTCAAAGTTTATGGCGGCATCTGGACAGGCAACAGAACTGGATAAAACGAGGATTCTGTTGGAGACAAGGATTCAAGAAGTGAATGCCGACTGCAAAAAATGGGCTGGGGTTGCTGCAAAAGCTAAGGAGGAAGTCACTGAGCATAAAAAGCTGATCGAGGAGCTAAGGACTGATGCATTGGAGAAAGATACCCGTATCGACCATTTGCAAAAGATGAATGACGATCTAAATGCTCATCTCTCCAAGGCAAAAGAGGACGCTGTGGCTGAATTCAAGTCGTCCAAAGTGTACACGGACGCTCTGGATCGTAATTATGCAGCTGGTTTTGAAGATTTCACGTTAGACGCTGTTGAAAACTTCCCTGAAGTGGACTTCAGCTCCATCAAGCTTAATTTGAATGCTGCTACCAGTTCTCTTCTTCAAGCCAGCTCTGAGGACGTTAATTTGGAGGACGATGCCTCTACCCAGCCGTCTAAGGAAGACCTCAAGGTGGATGCCCCCCTGCTTAAGGATGAGTTTTTACAAAACTTTGTACTTTTCCTTTCTTGTTTTTGTTTAGCCCTTAGTTTTAGGACCTTTTGATGCAATCCGAATACATTAGGCTCGTCCACGGTTTTAGGACGAGTCATTAAACTTGTTCTTTCATAAGGGTGTTTGGACGTTGGTCGTCCGCCTTTAAAACAATTGAATGAGTGCTAGTATGTATATATATACATATATATATATATATTTTATATGCATGGACGAGACTTTTCATTTCTATATACAACACTTCACGCTTGACTCGTCCATATTTCATATATATACATGTACCATTTTTATTGGAATTTCACCAACTGTAATTTGTTTGTGAAATGGTAATTTTCAGCATTACTCGTCCTTGGACTGGGCTGATTTTCATGTTTAGTGAGGATAAGACCCTGCATTCTGCTCGTCCATGGACTGGATTGTTTTAGCAGGTGCTTTAACAAGTTCAAAACACTCGTCTATGCATTTCCTCGTCCATGGTCTGGATATGCATTATGCTTTACTTCGTCCATTGTGTGGACAAGTATGCCTTGGCCCACTGGTTTGCTCAAGGTATAGGTTTTACCTCGTCCTTTTCTCTGGACGAGGGTGCCTTGATTTTGCTTTATCCTTAGGAAAGCTTAGACATTACATCTCCGCATCCAGAGAATTTATTCATCTTAAAAGAAATTGTTTTAGTTCACTTGTGGGTTAGCTTGGATGAAAATAGCATGGAGATTTGAGATTCACACAACATTTTGTAAATAACACAAATATCGTTTACAGATAAGGCATATACATACTAATGCCTTTTTATTTAATAAGTACAAACTTCATAACTTCGTCCATAATCACGACACAACATCAATAATAAAGTAGTAGTATTAAACACACAGCATCAAACATAAGTAGAACGTAAATACAGACAAGCTCCACGCTCATCCATAGTAATACTCATCCAGGTTTACTTTTACTGATAGTACCTCCTCAGGTGCTCCACATTCCAAGGATGCTCCAATTTTCTCCCGTCCAGGGTCTCCAAGTAGTAGGATCCTTGCCTTTTATAGTTGATAACTCTGTAGGGTCCTTCCCAATTGGGGCCCAATTTCCCATGAGCTGGGTTTTTGGTTGCCAAAGAGACCTTTTTCAGGACGAGATCTCCTACGTTGAACCGCCTTGGCTTCACCATTGCATCATATTGCCTGGCCATGAGGTTCTTGTACCTTGCTGTTCTGTGCTCTGCATCTGTCCTTACTTCGTCTATTAAATCAAGGTTCAAACGGAGTTTCTCCTCATTATCCTTATCTTGATACGTCATCACCCTGTAATTGGCCATGTGCACCTCTGCATGTATGACTGCTTCGCTTCCGTAGGCTAGCTTGAAAGGAGTTTCCCCCGTAGGGGTTATTACTGTTGTCCTGTACGCCCATATAATGCCTGGTAACTCATCTGGCCATACTCCCTTTGCCCCTTCAAGCTGAGTCTTGATGATTTTCAACAAGGATCG
This sequence comes from Notholithocarpus densiflorus, assembly GCA_030021035.2. NCBI lineage: Eukaryota > Viridiplantae > Streptophyta > Magnoliopsida > Fagales > Fagaceae > Notholithocarpus > Notholithocarpus densiflorus. Next base: position 2,257 of record JARYZH020000555.1, read on the forward strand.
GTTTGCAACTTCAGTCTAACCGTTTGCTTGGGGATGAGCGGGTGAGGAATATTGATTTTGAATTCCGAAGTGTGCACAAAAGTCCTTGTAGAGTGCATTGTCAAATTGTCATCTGTTGTCAAATACCAATACTTTGGGCACTCCAAACCTGCACACAATGTTCTTCCACACGAAATTATTAACATTCTGTTGTGTGATATTTGCTAACGGTTAAGCTTCCACCCATTTGGTGAAATAATCAATGCTCACCACTAGAAACTTCATCTGCCTTGTGCCCAGTAGGAAGGGACCCAAAATGTCTAGTCCCCATTGTGCAAAAGGCCATGGTGCCATCAACGGGGTGAGGTACTCTGATGGTTGTCTGGGGACATTACTAAATCGTTGGCATTGGTCACATACCTTGACATAAGCTTTGGCATCTGATTGAACAGTTGGCTAGTAGTACCCTGCACGGACGACCTTGTGGATGAGTGATCTGGCTCCCAAATGATTTCCACAGGCTCCTTCATGAACTTCCCGTAAAACATAGTTCGCCTCGTTCGGAGCCAGACACCTGAGATAAGGTTGAGAAAAGCCTTTCTTGTACAGAACTTCATCCATAAGGACATACCTGGCTACTCTGACCCTGAGTTTTTTGGCCTCATCCTTCCATTCCAGAAGTTTCCCGTCCTTCAAGTATGATACTATTGAGGTCATCCAATTTTCTTCATTCCCTACTTGCTGCACTTCCGGGAGATTTATACTTGGGACGTATTGAATTTCATCGAACTCGTCCATGGCTCCAGTCGCTGAGGCTTCCTTCGCTAAAGTACCTGCTTCCACGTTCTCCTTCCTTGGGATTTGAACAAAGTTAGCTTCCTTGAATTTCTTCACAAGGCGTAACACTTTTTCTAAGTATTTTTTCATTCGTCCTTCCTTTGCCTCATACGTCCCATTTATTTGGCCTATGACTAACTGAGAATCTCATAGGATGAGTATTGATTTCACTTCCACAGACTTAGCCAGTTCCAACCCTTTAAGAAGGGCTTCATACTCAACTTCATTGTTGGTTGCTTGGTATTGCAGACGGATCTTATGCTTCAACTTATCTCCTTCAGGGGATTGCAAAACCACTCTTATTCCTCCTGCATGTTGCGTGGATGAACCATCCACACGGCGACCCATTTTTTACTGTCTTCCATTCCTTCTACGTTATCGCAGATTGGTGTGAATTCCGCAATAAAGTCTGCCAGGGCCTGAGCCTTTATAACATGCCTTGGTTGGTATCGGATGTCAAACTCACTGAGTTCAACAGCCCATTGGACCAATCGTCCCGCGACTTCCAACTTGTTCATGGCTTTCTTAAGCGGGTGGTTCGTCATAACATTGATTACATGGGCTTGGAAGTAGTGCCTCAGCTTCCTAGAAGCCGTGATAAGTGCGAAAGCTAGCTTTTCTATTAGCAGATATCGTCCTTCCGCTCCCCTCAATGGCCTGCTAGTATAATACACTGGCTTTTGTACTTTTCCTTCCTCTCTTATCAATGCTGAGCTTACGGCATGCAGGGTCATTGCCAGGTATAAAAACAACTCTTCTCCCATCACGGACGGACTCAGCAACAAAGTTGTGGTAAGGTACACCTTCAAATCTTCGAAAGCTTTCTGACACTCATCGGTCCATTCGAATGCTTTTCTAAGAACCTTAAAAAATGGCAAACATTTGTCAGTGGCTTTAGAGACAAACCTGTTAAGTGCAGCAACTCGTCCAGTGAGGGATTGGACTTCTTTGGTATTTTGCGAAGGCTTCATGTCCAGTATTGCTTGAATTTTATCAGGGTTCGCTTCAATTCCCCTGTGGGAGACCATAAATCCAAGGAATTTCCCTAATGATACCCCAAAAGCACATTTGCTAGGGTTCAGCTTCATATGATACTGTCTAAGTGTGTCAAATGTCGCTTGTAGGTCGTCTAGATGCCTTCCCTCGTCCTGACTCTTCACCAGCATGTCATCTACATAGACTTCCACATTTTGCCCAATCTGTGGATGAAACATGTGGTTGACCAATCTCTGATATGTCGCCCCTGCATTCTTTAAGCCAAAGGGCATCACCTTATAACAGAACAAGCCTTGACTGGTGACAAAGGACGTCTTCTCTTGGTCTACCTCGTCCATCCTTATCTGATTGTATCTAGAGAAAGCATCCATGAAGCCCCGCCATAGAATCTACCAGCTGGTCAATGCGTGGTAGCAAGTAGCTATCCTTGGGGCAAGCCTTGTTTAGATCGATGAAGTCTACACACATTCTCCACTTGCCATTTGCCTTCTTAACCATCACTACATTGGCCAACCAATCCGGATAGTACACTTCTCGAATGAATTTCGCCACAATTAACTTTTGGACTTCATCTTTGATAGCGCTATCTCTCTCAGGGGCAAACACCCTTTTCTTCTGTCACACTGGCTTGGAGGAAGGACATACATTCAGACGGTGGGTAATGACATTAGGATCTATACCTGGCATGTCCTCATAACTCCACGCAAACACATCAATATTTTGCTTCAAAAAATGGACGAGGTCCTTCTTAACCTTCTCCTCTAGATCTGCTCCAACCCTGGTACATCTCTTAGGGTCATTTTCATCTAAGGGAATATCTTCCAACACTTCAGTAGGCTCTGCTGCAATTCTCTTTTCTTCGATATTCATAGTCTGAACCTGTTCATCCATGGCCAACATGGCCAAGTAACATTCTCTTGCTGCTAGTTGGTCTCCTTGTACTTGTCCCACTCCGTGTTCTGTTGGAAACTTGACTGATAGGTGGTAGGTAGATGTAACAGCCTTCCAACTATTTAAAGTTGGCCTTCCAATTATGGCGTTGTAGGAGGATGAACAATCTACCTCAAGGAAGTTCACATCCTTGGTGATTTGTCGTGGGTACGCTCCCACTACGACTGATAAGGAAATAGTACCCACAGGCTGGACCTTCATTCCACCAAAACCTACTAGGGGGAGTTTACTAGGCGGAGCTGGTCTCGTCCTAACCTCATCTGCTGAAAAACTGGATAATATAAAATGTCTGCCGAGCTTCCGTTGTCCACTAGCACTCTTCTAGTTGTGTAGTCAGCAATAAGTAAGGTGATGACAATAGCATCATCATGTGGGTGATGAATTCTCTCAGCGTCTTTGTCCGTGAAGGTGATTGCTTGTTCATTTGTGGACCTCGCTCTTAGTGATCGTCCAGAAAGTTGGACGCTCTGCACTACCATCAAGTACGCTTTCTTATTTCTCCGAGCGGTGGTCGCGATGACTCATCACCCACATGATGATGCTATTGTCATCACCTTACTTATTGCTGACTACACAACTAGAAGAGTGCTAGTGGACAACGGAAGCTTGGCAGACATTTTATATTATCCAGTTTTTCAGCAGATGAGGTTAGGACGAGACCAACTCCGCCCAGTAAACTCCCCCCTAGTAGGTTTTGGTGGAATGAAGGTCCAACCTGTGGGTACTATTTCCTTATCAGTCGTAGTGGAGGCGTACCCACGACAAATCACCAAGGATGTGAACTTCCTTGTGGTAGATTGTTCATCCTCCTACAACGCCATAATTGGAAGGCTAACTTTAAATAATTGGAAGACTGTTACATCTACCTACCACCTATTAGTCAAGTTTCCAACAGAACACGGAGTGGGATAGGTACAAGGAGACCAACTAGCAGCAAGAGAATGTTACTTGGCCATGTTGGCCACGGATGAACAAGTTCAGACTATGAATATCGAAGAAAAGAGAATTGCAGTAGAGCCTACTGAAGTGTTGGAAGATATTCCCTTAGATGAAAATGACCCTGAGAGGTGTACTAGGGTTGGAGCAGATCTAGAGGAGAAGGTTAAGAAGGACCTCATCCATTTTTTGAAGAAAAATATTGATGTGTTTGCGTGGAGTCATGAGAACATGCCAGGTATAGATCCTAATGTCATTACCCACCGTCTGAATGTATGTCCTTCCTCCAAGCCAGTGTGACAGAAGAAAATGGTGTTTGCCCCTGAGAGAGATAGCGCTATCAAAGACGAAGTCCAAAAGTTAATTGTGGCGAAGTTCATTCGAGAAGTGTACTATCCGAATTGGTTGGCCAATGTAGTGATGGTCAAGAAGGCAAATGGCAAGTGGAGAATGTGTGTAGACTTCACCGATCTAAACAAGGCTTGCCCCAAGGATAGCTACCCACTACCACGCATTGACCAGCTGGTAGATTCTACGGCGGGGCACAAGTTGCTTAGCTTCATGGATGCTTTCTCTGTATACAATCAGATAAAGATGGACGAGGTAGACCAAGAGAAGACGTCCTTTGTCACCAGTCAAGACTTGTTCTGTTATAAGGTGATGCCCTTTGGCTTAAAGAATGCAGGGGCGACATATTACAGATTGGTCAACCACATGTTTCGTCCACAGATTGGGTGGAATGTGGAAGTCTATGTAGATGACGTGCTGGTGAAGAGTCAGGATGAGGGAAGGCATCTAGACGACCTACAAGAGACATTTGACACACTTAGACAGTATCATATGAAGCTGAACCCTAGCAAATGTGCTTTTAGGGTATCATCAGGGAAATCCCTTGGATTTATGGTCTCCCACAGGGGAATTGAAGCGAACCCTGATAAAATTCAAGAAATACTGGACATGAAGCCTCCGCAAAATACCAAAGAAGTCCAATCCCTCACTGGACGAGTCGCTGCACTTAACAGGTTTGTCTTTAAAGCCACTGACAAATGTTTGCCATTTTTTAAGGTTCTTAGAAAAGCATTCGAATGGACCGATGAGTGTCAGAAAGCTTGCGAAGATCTGAAGGCGTACCTTACCACGGCTCCGTTGTTGAGTCCGTCCGTGATGGGAGAATAGTTGTTTTTATACCTGGCAGTGACCCTGCATGCCGTAAGCTCAGCATTGATAAGAGAGGAAGGAAAAGTACAAAAGTCAGTGTATTACACTAGCAGAGCATTGAGGGGAGTGGAAGGACGATATCTGCTAATAGAAAAGCTAGCTTTCGCACTTATCATGGCTTCCAGGAAGCTGAGGCACTACTTCCAAGCCCATGTAATCAATGTTATGACGAACCACCCGCTTAAGAAAGCCATGAACAAGTTGGAAGCCGCGGGACGATTGGTCCAATGGGCTGTTGAACTCAGTGAGTTTGACATCCGATACCAACCAAGGCATGTTATAAAGGCTCAGGCCCTGGCAGACTTTATTGCGGAATTCACACCAATCTGCAATAACGTAGAAGGAATGGAAGACAGTAAAAATGGGTCGTCCGTGTGGATGGTTCATCCACGCAACATGTAGGAGGAATAGGAGTGGTTTTGCAATCCCCTGAAGGAGATAAGTTGAAGCATAAGATCCGTCTGCAATACCAAGCAACCACCAATGAAGTTGAGTATGAAGCCCTTCTTAAAGGGTTGGAACTGGCTAAGTCTGTGGAAGCGAAATCAATACTCATCCTATGAGATTCTCAGTTAGTCATGGGCCAAATAAATGGGACGTATGAGGCAAAGGAAGGACGAATGAAAAAATACTTAAAAAAAGTGTTACGCCTTGTGAAGAAATTCAAGGAAGCTAACTTTGTTCAAATCCTAAGGGAGGAAAACTTGGAAGCAGATACTTTAGCGAAAGAAGCCTTAGCAACTGGAGCCATGGATGAGTTCGATGAAATTCAGTACGTCCCAAGTATAGATCTCCCGGAAGTGCAGCAAGTAGGGAATGAAGAAAATTGGATGACCCCAATAGTATCATACTTGAAGGACGGGAAACTTTCAGAATGGAAGGATGAGGCCAGAAAACTCAGGGTCAGAGCAGCCAGGTATGTCCTTATGGACGAAGTTCTGTACAAGAGAGGCTTTTCTCAACCTTATCTCAGGTGTCTGGCTCCAAATGAGGCGAACTATGTTTTACGGGAAGTTCATGAAGGAGCCTGTGGAAATCATTCGGGAGCCAGATCACTCATCCACAAGGTCGTCTGTCTAGGGTACTACTGGCCAACTGTTCAAGCAGATGCCAAAGCTTATGTCAAGGTATGTGACCAATGCCAATGATTTAGTAATGTCCCCAGACAACCATCAGAGTACCTCACCCCGATGATGGCACCATGGCCCTTTGCACAATGGGGACTAGACATTTTGGGTCCCTTCCCACTGGGCACAAGGCAGATGAAGTTTCTAGTGGTGGGCATTGATTATTTCACCAAATGGATGGAAGCTGAACCGTTAGCAAATATCACACAACAGAATGTTAAGAATTTCGTGTGGAAGAACATTGTGTGCAGGTTTGGAGTGCCCAAAGTATTGGTATCTGACAACGGACGACAATTTGACAATGCACTCTACAAGGACTTTTGTGCACATTTCGGAATTCAAAATCATTATTCCTCACTCGCCCATCCCCAAGTAAACGGTCAGGCTGAAGTTGTAAACCGATCCTTGTTGAAAATTATCAAGACTCGGCTTGAGGGGGCAAAGGGAGTATGGCCAAATGAGTTACTAGGCGTTCTATGGGCGTACAGGACGACAGTAAGAAACCATACGGGGGAAACTCCTTTCAAGCTAGCCTACGGAAACGAAGCAGTCATACCTACAGAGGTGCACATGGCCAATTACAGGGTGATGACGTATCAAGATAAGGATAATGAGGAGCAACTTCGTTTGAACCTTGATCTAATAGACGAAGTAAGGACAAATGCAGAGCACAGAACAGCAAGGTACAAGAACCTCATGGCCAGGCAATATGATGCAATGGTGAAGCCAAGGCGTTTCAACATAGGAGATCTCGTCCTGAAAAAGGTCTCTTTGGCAACCAAAAACCCAGCTCATGGGAAATTGGGCCCTAATTGGGAAGGACCCTATAGAGTTATCAACTGTAAAAGGAAATGATCCTACTACTTGGAGACCCTGGATGGGAGAAAATTGGAGCATCCTTGGAATGTGGAGCACCTGAGAAGGTACTATCAGTAAAAGTAAGCCTGGACGAGTATTACTATGGATGAGCGTGGAGCTTGTTTGTATTTACATTCTACTTATGTTTGATGTTGTGTGTTTAATACTACTACTTTATTATTGATGTTGTGTCGTGATTATGGATGAAGTTATAAAACAATTTCTTTTAAGACGAATAAATTCTCTGGACGTGGAGATGTAACGTCTAAGCTTTCCTAAGGATAAAGCAAAATCAAGGCACCCTCGTCCAGAGAAAAGGACGTGGTAAAGCCTATACCTTGAGCAAACCAGTGGACCAAGGCATACTTGTCCACACAATGGATGAAGTAAAGTATAATGCATATCCAGACCATGGACGAGGAAATGTATAGACGAGTGTTTTGAACTTGTTAAAGCACATGCTAAAACAATCCAGTCCATGGACGAGCAGAACGCAGGGTCTTATCCTCACTAAACATGAAAATCAGCCCAATCCAAGGACGAGTAATGCTGAAAATTACCATTTCACAAACAAATTACAGTTGGTGAAATTCCAATAAAAATGGTACAAGTATATATATGAAATATGGACGAGTCAAGCGTGAAGTCTTGTATATAGAAATGAAAAGTCTCGTCCATGCATTTATAAAAAATATATATATGTATATATATACTAGCACTCATTCAATTGTTTTAAAGGCGGACGACAAACGTCCAAACACCCTTATGAAAGAACAAGTTTAATGACTCGTCCTAAAACCGTGGACGAGCCTAATGTATTCGGGTTGCATCAAAAGGTCCCAAAACTAAGGGCCAAACAAAAACAAGAAAGGAAAAGTACAAAGTTTTGTAAAAACTCATCCTTAAGCAGGGGGGGCATCCACCTTGAGGTCTTCCTTAGACGGCTGGCTAGAGGCATCGTCCTCCAAATTAACATCCTCAGAGCTGGTTTGAAGAAGGGAACTGGTAGCAGCATTCAAATTAAGCTTGATGGAGCTGAAGTCCACTTTAAGGAAGTTTTCAACAGCGTCCAACCTGAAATCTTCAAAACCAGCTGCATAATTACAATCCAGAGCATCCGTGTACACTTTGGACGACTTGAATTCAGCCACAGCGTCCTCTTTTGCCTTGGAGAGATGAGCACTTAGATCGTCATTCATCTTTTGCAAATGGTCGATATGGGTATCTTTCTCCAATGCATCAGTCCTTAGCTCCTCGATCAGCTTTTTATGCTCAGTGACTTCCTCCTTAACTTTTGCAGCAACCCCAGCCCATTTTTTGCAGTCGGCATTCACTTCTTAAATCCTTGTCTCCAACAAAATCCTCGTCTTGTCCAGTTCTGTTGCCTGTCTAGAGCCACCATAAACTTTGACATGGCCTATAGAGAGGTGAAAGGCAAAGGATGGTTAAACGAAGAAAAATTGTTAAATAAACAAGGATGAAAAAGGGATATGAACATACCTTAAAGAGGTCATGGACGCCAGAATGTTCGAACTCCTTTAAGCCCATGTTATAACAGGTGTTTATGTCTTTGTCCAAGACAGCCATCTGAAAACGCTCTCAAGCTAGATCTTCATTTTCAATGATGTTTGTAGAGGTCTTTTCAGAAGGCTGTTCAGCTAAAAAGGAGGAAAAAAAAAAAAAAAAAAAACTAGTGATCTATCTATCATCTATCTGTCAATGATAATTACGGTAAATAATTGAATTATTGCCCCCGCCATCACCACTAATTTACATTATCAATTGTCGGTGACTAGTGACCACGTTGCTTTTTCATAAAACACGCCAATTAAGCTTTTATACTTGTCACTCTTCTTTTGGACTTTTTCTTCATTTCAAAATCAAGTTCGGTCACTGACTACTAATTACAAAAATAGAAATCTAACTTTGGTGACCATTCCAATTTTAAAACGCCATCTCTTTTTGTTTTTTAGAAGAAAAATTAGAGCATGTGACAAGTCGTTAATTGTAATAGTTAGTTAAGCACAATTATATGAGTAAAGGTGGGTACCATATTAATAAAACAAGGTATTATAGATTTTTAATTATAGTGACCTTTGTAGTTTTGGAACCCCAAATTTTTTATTATGTGGCATAGCGTTTCCATGTGGGATTACAGTACTTCCACATAACAATCCCACATCATATACGTTTCCAAGTGTGTCGTATACTTTGTATACTAGCAACTATTCTCGATCAATGATAGTGTAAATTAAATAGCTGACGTGTCCAAGGTCATTGTGCTCCCCACATGGTTCAACCCTTGATGACTTTTGTAAGTTTGTTACATTGTGGTTGATGATGACGTGCAGCTATGGCAATTGGAGACACTATTGTTACAAAAGGACACATACCTAAACTACAGTCAAGCATTGAGCTACACAAGTCAGGCATTGAGCCAGAATTTACAAGGGCTGAGAAAGAAAAGCCCAATAAGACGGTGGAGCACAAAATTCGTATATTATTTGCAAGAGAATTGGAGGAGACTTTGGGTTTTGGCATTGTGGATTTGCATCATGATTGGGCTGTTTACATGGAAATTCATTCAGTACAAAAATAGAAGTGCCTTCCACGTCATGCATTATTGTCTCCCTACGGCTAAAGGTGCAGCCGAGACCCTTAAGTTCAACATGGCTTTAATTCTCTTCCCCGTGTGTAGAAACACAATCACTTGGCTCAGGTCTACCAAGTTGGCTTACTTCATACCTTTTGACGACAATATCAATTTTCACAAGGTACACATCAAACCCATTAATGCTTCTTGAATTTGTCATTGCTTAATTTATACCTTAACTATTTAGGACCCATATCCGAGACTTTTAATTAATTAAGTCCCATCTCCGAGACTTGTGTTTCAAGTCAGCATGATGAAAAGTTTTCTATTCATTATTACTAAAAATTTTACTTTTTTTTTTTTTAATACTTTTTTACTATTATTACTACTACATTGATGATCACATCTCTATGGGTACATTTGCTTATAGACGCAGCAAAAATTGACAACCACACATACGGCTATACGTCTGTACCTTTATTTTACTTTTTATAGGTAAGCAAATTTTTTTTTTTTAATATACATATGTATAGACAAACATAAAGGAGTAGATTCCCTCAATTTACTGTTGCAAAAATGACAATAAATCAGCCATGGTGAAATCAATTTAGATTTAAGTCGTCAAACTCAAAACATTGACTTTATTTACAAACCATGGGAAGCTAATTGTGCTAAGCAAGCAAACAAAACATAGTCTTTATTTATTTATTTATTTTGGTAGAAAGATGGGAATCATTTATCATAATAAAATACTAATACAAAAGCTTTGTCCTTCTACCACCCTAGGTGGGTGTCTAGAAACAAAAGGTTTCATAGGGCATTCTCTAGGAGTGTCAAGTTGAAAAGGTCCCATACATATCTACAATATATAGAAGATGAACATTGACTGTATTTTTCAAGTTTGCTCCTTTGCTCCCTTCCTCTTTTAGCAGGCCTATTCTTTATACCATTATTTTTTATTTTCATAGAATATGTGATATAGATGGACGGTTCATCTCACTTCAGGAGAGTCTTATAATAAAAAATTAGAGAAGCGAAATTGGGTAAAATATGGAACTATGGGTTCTAATTAACTCAATTGTTATTATTATTTTTTTTATCAAATTCTATCTTAGGGGAAAAAAACCCTTACTGGTATCTGGGAAGTAAGAGATTAACATGATTGATGATATATTATTTATTTTTGCGGCTAATAGATTAATTCAAGCGATCTTACCACGCAAGCTAAAATCAAATTACCATATAGAACCGAAAAAGAAGAGTCGAAATAAGTGCTCTTTGGAAGGTTTGGACCAAATATTGGGGGAGAGATCATCAACCTTATGTTTTTGTAGTAGTTAGTTCATGTTTTATGCATCTCAGGTCCTAGAAAAAGGTGCCTATCTATATGTTATGGGTTATGATTCTAATAGTTCGGATTGATCAGCTATTGTGTTTACATAATAGTAATTAAGCACCCCAAGGAAATAAGTATGGCTCTTTCTCTAGCATAGGCCCTTATGACTTACTGCCACTGGAACAGGATTATATACAGAAATGTTTCCAATGTTTAAAGCATGCCATTTTATCAATATACTAAGTAAAAACGGCTTAAAGTTTGAGCAATGTGATATTGCATGCTGTTATTCTTCCCTTGGGTCCTAAAAGGTATGAACTTTAAGTTTCTACCATATGTGTAGCTACTGATGCACTGATTTTGCCATGTCTGGGTTTAATGAATTGGAAGGATAACACATACAGATCATATTGTAACTTAGATGTCTTTTTCATCTTCAAAGGTTTGGCTAAGCTGTCTTCAAGTAGCATGACTCATCGCAATGTGACTCTTTACTGCAAGAATGACAAAGTTGATCTATAGATGTCGTGAATTCAATATTGTGAAAGTCTCATCTAATAACTAAAGTGAATACCTTATTAGAATACTTGATGACTTGATGTATGTGCTGCCTCTAAATATGTTTTCATTTTTCTTTTTGTTAACCTCTCTTTGCAGACAATCGCAGGAGCCATTGTAGTTGGTGTCATTCTCCATGCCGGGAACCACCTTGCATGTGATTTCCCTAAACTTTCTCACTCGCCTGAGGGAGAATATGAGAAATATTTAAGTGTTGACTTCGGTAAATACAGACCCAGTTACGCAAAGCTGGCTGAAGGAGTAGACGGTGTGACTGGAATCCTAATGGTGATTCTCATGACAGTTGCGTTTACACTTGCAACACGATGGTTTAGGCGGAGTCTTGTTAAGCTGCCCAAGCCCTTTGATAAGCTCACTGGTTTCAATGCCTTCTGGTATTCACACCACCTATTTGTCATTGTCTATGTCTTGCTCATCCTCCACGGACAATTCGTATATCTTGTGCACAAGTGGTACCTTAAGACGGTATACTTTTGATATTTCAAGTGATCATATTTATATTTTCAACAATAGTTATTTTTCTGCTTAGAAGAGCTAGCTAATGTATTGAGTTCATGCATGCAGACATGGATGTATCTTTCCATTCCGGTTTTAATGTATGCAGGAGAAAGAACCTTAAGGTTCTTTCGGTCAGGCTCCTACACTGTCCATCTTCTAAAAGTGAGTCATAAATTATCAATTGTTTCAAAGTTTTAAACTATTAAGAAATGAAGAATTTAATGATTTAACTCTTATTCTAACAATGAGAACCTCTTACATTTATTTGAATGCATGGTGTATTCCACAATGGATTGCATGCTCACAAGTTGTTTTTTCTCCTCTTAATTCAAGGCTGTTTTTTTCTAACCTTGATTTTCTTAGGTTGCCATCTATCCTGGAAATGTTCTTGCGTTGCAAATGTCTAAGCCACCCCAGTTCAATTACAAGAGTGGACAATACATGTTTGTCCAATGCCCTGCAGTTTCTCCGTTTGAGTGGTAAGTCACCGTAGCATTCCCTGAAATCACTATATTTTGGGAAATTTTCACTTTTTCGGTAATTTACAGCAACTGCACCAAGCAATGGCTTTGTTTAAGCAAAGCTATCCCTAGGTGAAATCCGAGAATTAGGCTATCCAAAATTTTATTATAATAATAGTTAAATGATTAAATTTACAATTTTCTAACAATTATTTAGACGCTTGCCAATGTTATACTATAAAGTGACAATGTTCTAGTCATAATTTCAATGCTTTGCGAGCGAGAATATATGCTGAATGCTGAATAGTTTTTGAAAATAAAAAAGTTCTGATGAGAATGTCTGAATCATACAATACTCAATCTGGTCACCACCAGCACCATGTAAAAATGTGGCTACCCAATTGATCATTTTTATGGTTCAATTTATGCATCCCAGGCATCCATTTTCCATTACCTCTGCTCCTGGAGATGACTACCTTAGCATTCACATCCGGCAGCTAGGTGATTGGACACAAGAGCTTAGAAGGGTATTCTCTGAAGCCTGTGAGCCTTCTGTGTCTGGAAAGAGTGGGCTTCTAAGGGCTGATGAAACAACCAGAAGAAGGTATAATTTTGTGCACCTGTCTAATGTCTTCCCTGGTTTAGCATTTTTTTTAAAATTATTTTTCATGTTATGTAATATGTAAAATTCCTTTTGGAGATTACAGTTTGCCTAAGCTCTTAATAGACGGGCCTTACGGTGCCCCTGCACAAGACTACAGGAAGTATGATGTCCTGCTACTTGTTGGGCTTGGAATTGGGGCAACACCTTTTATCAGCATTTTAAAAGATTTGCTCAACAACATTATCAAAATGGAGGAGGAGGCAGTAAGTAACTTGTTCTGTTTTTGCTATATGACTTTTATAGACCTTCACTATTTAACCTGCAATAGTATCAGTACTTGTTAACCTGTTCTAATTTTCATAGACTTATTACCAGGACTTGGGATAAAACTATGTATTTTATCATGCAAAATAAAAATTCTGTTTCCTTCTCAACAGGATTCTGTCTCAGATGGCAATAGGGAATCAGATCTAAGTGTTGGAAGTACAGATTCTTCAATGAATAATAGGGTCTGTCCAAAGCGGAAAAAGCCTCTGAAGACCACTAATGCTTACTTCTACTGGGTAACTAGGGAGCAGGGCTCGTTTGATTGGTTTAAAGGGGTCATGAATGAAGTTGCTGATCGGGATCAAAGGGTAAAAAAGAATGCTCCTTGGCATCATTTCATTTCCTTTGTTGAAAATTTCCCAAGTTTGATAACTTTAACTTGTCAATTTGGAAATTAGGGTGTCATTGAAATGCATAACTACCTGACCAGTGTGTATGAGGAAGGAGATGCCCGATCGGCTCTCATTACCATGGTGCAAGCACTCAACCATGCCAAGAATGGAGTTGATATTGTTTCTGGAACTAGGGTAAGCTCTTTGATGATTATCATTCTCATACTCAATACTTTTCTAGACCTCATTCATGCAATCAAATATTTTTTAACTGTTTCTTGAACTATGTGGCTTTGGACCAGACCACTTTTCTTTTAGAATTGTTAGTAGCAACCAACGACTTTAACCAAAAATAAATAAACAAAAATACAAGAAGTGGGATGGGGTATTTGACAAATACAAGGCCCTTTTCGCTGAAAACCTTAATGTGTTACTAATTGTTTTCCATTCCTTTCATTATCAGGTAAGAACTCATTTTGCCAGGCCTAATTGGAAGAAAGTTTTCTCCAAAATATGTTCCAAGCACTGTTCTGCAAGAATAGGTGAGATAAATCTCCAATAGGCCAAAAGATATTACTAGCAAATTTAGCTTTCTTCTAATGTTATCATTGTGGTTTTGGTAACTTTGATCAGGGGTATTCTACTGTGGGGCACCAGTTTTGGCTAAAGAACTTAGCAAGCTCTGCTATGAGTTCAACCACAAAGGTCCAACCAAATTTGAATTCCACAAGGAGCATTTCTAAAACAGTGGGATTGCGTATATACCCAATGTCTACACTCTCTCACTTCACCATTCAGACCTATCTCTAACACTTCCATCTACTTAAAGAATTTTTGTGATAAGCTAGAAAGGAGAAGAAAAAGAAAAAGAAAAAGAAAAAAAAGAAGTATTGTACAGTCCTCGTTAGAAAATGGGAAAGAATGAAAATTGAAAAGCATATATTATTTTCTTTTTTTATTCAAGTAACCCATCAAAATGGTATTCTAGATTTCTAGTTCTAGTCAATAATAGATTTAAATTATAATATGGCACCGGCTCTGCATCTGTACAAGTGGCAGAAATATAGAGGTGAAAGGTGGCAGTGGACCTAAGGTGCATTGTTGGAGAGCAAGAGTGCGTTACAGCTGCAATATTGGAGAGGTTGACCTATTTGGTATTTGATAATGATAATATATAGTATATTCATATGGGTAGGCATGAATGATTGAGAGACGTTTAGGTGGGGGTAGAAGAAGAAGACAGTTCTGGAAAGGAGAAAACTGAGGTAGGTTTTGTGGACTCTAAGAGGTGATGGGATTTGGAAGTATTGTACTCTTGTTGAACCTTAAAAAGTTTTTCCATGAGTCGGGCCCAGGGAATCATTCTAGAATGTGGATGATGACGAAGAGCTCCACATGTTTAAATTCTTAGAATAAGGAAAAATTATGTGTAAAATACATTCATATATTTGTCCATTTATTTTTGGAAATATACATACATATATAAATATATATACGAGATAGAGTTATTGTTGGTTTGTAAACATCATAGCATGGTAAGTCAGTCAATGGCTTTATTGTATTGTATCCTGTTATAAACAGAATGTTTATTGGATACTTTACTATCATGGGCTCTTCAATGTCTTCCTTGTTTATGTAAGCATAAATTAATAACTTAATGGGCTAGTAATTGTAATTTTGAAAGCACCTGTTCTCATCTCTTGCCTTGCCCTATAGCCCTTGTAAGCCTCTGCACCTCTACTTTTGTGTAATGAAATGAAGCTGAAATGAACTGCTTCTGATTTATATGTAAACTTCTTAAAAATAAAAGAATAGGAATGCCTCTTGATTTTAATTCTATTGTTTACTAGCTAGGCTAAAGCCTTCTTATTCACTTCTCATTGTAGTCCCAGAATGACTTGTCAAAAGGTAAATTTGATTGTTCTTGTATTAGATCATATTAATAACTTTTATTAAAGTAATGAATGAAGCTCGTTGTGAAAGGAAGGAAGACTTCTCCCATATGACTGAATAATTTCTTTTGTTAGACATTTACTGTTCTTAACAAACACGCAACAAACCATAAGTTCTTGCCTATCATATTAATAATCTTTGATCCATTAGAAAAGTTATAAAAAAATATGAGGAATTAACTCAAGTTTCACTTACCAAAAGGGAACATTGTTACTCCTCATAAGAGCAAGTACATGTGTCGCATACAACAAATGCCAGCATAAATTTTCTATGTGCTTAGCAATAGCAGCATGGGCATGGCTGTCTCTCTCTCTCTCTCTCACTCTCTAAATTTATCCCTCTTTATGAGACATTCTTGTAATTTACAGTTTTGTGTGTGTTGAGAATCAATGTTAATTACAGTTGATAGTTGAATTTGGGTTTTTATTTTTTTTGTGTTGCTAAATAGTTGAATTTGTATTTACTCCTTCATTTGTAGGCTCCTTTTATGTGTGCAGCTTCTAAGACATATTGTTAGCTTTCATTATTATATAAACTAACGCAAGTAGTGGGCTTGACTCTCCATCTTGAACCTGGATCGAAAAGCTAAGCTCATCAAAATACCACAGTTGGCAAAGTGATAAAAGCAACCTCAATGAAAATAATACTCTGTTGGACACTAAACAATGTGAAAATAATATCATTTTTTATATGGTTATCGTGTCGATAAGGGTACTTTGAAGTTTCTTGGTTAGATGTGTAATGCAACTTGACCTTTTAGATGAGAATGTCTCTTTTGGTCCATTTCTATGTGGCTTTTGTTTTGTTCAATTTTTATGGCCCCAGACTACGTGCTAAATGGACTTTCCGAAAGAGGATTCCTATTCGGCCCAATAGGGTGAGCAGCAGAAAATGGTAACAGTCTTGGGTCAAATACGAAGTAAAAGTAATATATTGTCAAGGCCCAAACTGAAGATTATGCTAAAAAATGAATATAGACCCAAACAGAACCAGCTGAAATCTATAACTCAAAAAGCATAATCGATTGTTTGTATGAATTGCTTAGAGAAGTCTCAAATTATTTCTATCTTATTCTACAGACTACAGATATCAAAAATGTTTATCTCAAAAAAAAAAAAAACAAAAAATGTTTACTTGGACCTCAACTTGCACTAAACTTTAATTTTGACTTTTGGTACACTAACACATTCATTTTATTATGTACTTTAAAAATCTTAGGACTTTTTTTGTTGTTGAAATAAATAGATGTAGCCCCATTCCTAATGGATTGACCTCCAAATAACATATCCAAATTATAAAAAATCCCTCCGAAATTTACACCTTTCAGAGAGGCGCAAAAACGAAAGTCTATGAGATTTCTTTTGTAACTGGATAACCAGCTCTAAAACAAAATAAATACTCGTTATAACGAAATGAAATTCTATTATCTATTATCTATAACACTATCTCTAACTAACCTATAAAATAATTATCTATAACTATAAATAAATAGAAATAGAATACATGTTTAGTTTATTATTATTATTATATAAACTATCAAAAAAAGATATACAAATTTCTAATAGATTAGATATAAGATAAAATCTCAAAGACTCCAACAATTCAATATATTATTCATTAAATACATGTATACAATGTTATATTTGTTATTTTTCAATTGCAAGGACCTGGATGAGAAGAAACTCTCATGTCCAGTTCTGTAGTAGAGATGGAATTGAAAAGAACCATCAACTATAACCCCAAAAGAACTAGAATTTGTAAACAACATAAAGGAAGAATGAAAGGAATATCTTATCGAGGTAATTGTATTTGCTTTGGTAGATATGCTCTTTAGGCACTTAAACCTGTGTGGATCATGTCTAGGAGTGTTATGACGAATTTGATTGGGAAGTACAATGACTGAGAATGTTGTTATGTTTGAGCTTAGCTTATTTAAGAATTGAGTTTAAACTTAAGCTTGAATTAGGCTAAAAGCCAATATATATAAGTTTTTTTTCCAAGTTAATTCCAAATTGTTCATGAATAGCTTGCTTCATAAATTGTTCAACATTAAAACAAATATGGAAATTATAACATTAGGCTTTTTTTTTTTTTTTTTAATTTTTTAATATTGAAATTATAAAACAAGGATTAGACCATTCACATGTGC
Organism: Notholithocarpus densiflorus; assembly: GCA_030021035.2. Taxonomy (NCBI): domain Eukaryota; kingdom Viridiplantae; phylum Streptophyta; class Magnoliopsida; order Fagales; family Fagaceae; genus Notholithocarpus; species Notholithocarpus densiflorus. The sequence goes on from JARYZH020000555.1 coordinate 19,991, forward strand.
AAAATTTCTTATATATTTTAGCATAATAATCTTTTTGTTTATTTTACTTAACCACTTTTCAAAACACCAACATTAGATTATCTATTCTAAACTATACTTCATTAAAAGATCAATTTTAAATTATTATTTTTTTATTTTTCACACATATACTATCCACTCTTTTCCTTCATTTTCGGGGAAACATAAATAAAGAATAAAAAATTGAAACAAACAAACAACCATGTTTGTGTATATTTACACAAATACTATAGCAAAAATGCATTTTGCAAAATTGACGCATAAGCTGATGTAGTAGGTATTTTTTAAGATTGATTGAACAGAATTTGGCCCTTACACTATTTTATAACATCTTAATAAGATTACTATTGTTATACTTAAATCCAAACACCCATGTTTAAAAATTTAAGAAAAGAAAAATACATACTAATGTTATATATGATATGACAGCTTATGGGGATAGTTTAACAAAGTTTCTCTTCAAACTAATCTGGAGAAAAATTCTTTAAAGTTTAAACTTCTCATATATTTATTTTTTGAGTGTGAATTTTGAAAATCTAACAATTGAGTTTCATGTTTCTTATGTTCTTAATATATATATCAAATTTCATTCAAATCGGATGTTATTTACTATTTGATCAATAAACTTTTTTTTATACATATTTTTAAATTACAAAAAGTTGAAATTTTAACATTTGTTTAATGATATAGAAATTAATAATTGATCTTCATGAAATTTTGCAAGCAAGAAGATAAAATTTAACGGTTATATTTTCAAAATTCACACTTAATATAAAGATATATGAAAATTTGTTTGGTTTAGTTTATTTCCTTTGTAGGAAAAAGTCTAGAATCATAAAACTTTTCACAACTTTTTTTCATAAATATAACTTGATAGAGTGTGATCGGTGAAAAAAAAAAAAAAAAAAAAGTTTATGCTTAAGTAATAGCTAGCCAGTATGCGTGAGATTTCAGAGTAAGTGAGTTGATGCGTAACTACTACTTTTGTCCTTTTGTAGATTTGGTTAAATACTAACGTTAAAAATTCAAAATGGGGGACCACGTCCGTACCCCACAGACACACAGTGACATGTATGTACGACGAATATTAGTTAGTTATAGTTCTCGTCTAGAAGAGGTGGGTGATGTCATGTGCTTTCTAGACTTCCACAATGCCATTCTATATATGCTATCTATTCTAACCAATATTTTCAAACCTTGAATGGTTTGTTTCTCAAAAAAAAAAAAAAATTTTCAAACTTGGTAGACCGTGGCGTTGGACATAAATTTGAACACAAGATAAGATCTTATTCGCACGCTACGCGTGAACTGCGATATTTTCTATCGGTTGGTGTGTGAACTGAATCATCACATATTTGAATTAGTCCTCATCTAGAAGACTATTTTATAATCTATTATATGTATCTTGTATACGTGCAGCTCCACTAGCTAGCAAATAATTGAATTAACTGTTCTTTTACTAACATATATTTGCATATTTGTTAACGTGCAATTGAATCCAATCACTACTTGTTATGGATCTATGGTCTGTTAAAGCGTGTGGTCTTAAACTTTTTTAAAAATTAATTCATAATTCCTAACATTATTGTTTGACTAAGCCTCCGTTTGGATACTAATGAAAAATAAAAATTATTTCACTATTCAGCTTATTTTTGCTACTATTCATGAGCCCTACTGCACTTTTTGATATATTTCATAGGTCTCACTGTACTATTTCAGTAAATTTTTACTTTTATTTATAGTACTTTCAGCAATAAGTTTTCAGTTTCAGCAAAATAAGTAGTATCTAAACAGACCCTAAGTGCAAAATAAAAGGAGAATAGAATCGAAGTTGGAAGGAAAAGAATGGGAAGAAAAAAGAAAGGATGATTCAATCTACACATAAGTAGTTTATGAATAGAGAGTAATCAAAATGATATTTTGTTTAATGTATACAATCAAAGAGATATTTAGAATATAATCTTTCTATTTTGTTGTGAAACATAGTTTTGATACTATTTACTAAGAAATAAATATCATCAATTTAAGAAGTTTTATGTGTCTCTTGAGGATTCAAAGTTGAGCAAATAATAAGCTATTCCACTACATGCGCATTAAACCAATTATTTAATTCTCATAACTGAGAATATATTGCAATGTTGAAAATATCTAATGGATAACATTGCTCAATTATAAATTATTTTATTTATTTATTTATAATTTGATAGTTACAATGGAAGAGTGCGAATTTGAATCTCAAATATTTTCGTTGAATTATGAAGTAATCAATCATAAGTAGGATTTTGAAGACATTCTAACAAGGTGGAATGTTAGTCATAGAGTAGTAATAAACTGAAACAGTTGAGAAGAATATAACAATAATTTACTCAATTCTTGTGCTTTTAAGATTACATTAAATTATTTGATGACGGTTTATTAATTATAAGGATATAATAATAATTTTATATAGAAAGTATCATATTTTTTTGTTTCCTCACTTATTATATTATTTTATTGTTGTGGTGGGCAAAAAGTGAGTAAGGTTTATGGCAGGTACAAACTTGCTGCTTTTGCTCACACAATTAATTTTTGAGAGATGGGATGCCCAATCAACCTTAAATGCCCTTAACAAGATGAAAATACTTAAGTTGGTGTGCTAGAATTAATTCCACACATAGACAGAAAGTCTTTTATAAGGAACAGTCTTGAAATGCATATATAGGGGTCCTCGGGTTTAGTTCGAGATAGAGGTTACAAGTAGTTTTAAGTCTCCCGCCCCTCCTTTTGATCCAGGGGCTTCTTGGCTTTATATATTCAGCCAAGATGTATCTGAGCCCTACATTTGAAAGGTCAGGATTGGATTTCATTGATACTTGTCTCATCAAGGCCTTACTAGAAGGTTTCTACACTGACGTATGAGCTAGGTGGACACTGTTCAAATGTCATTTCCTCATTAATGCGGCCAGCTAAGTGGTTGCAGTGTATTAAATGCAGAGGTGATGGTTGCTTTATCCATCCTCTTTCCTTTCTTCCCCGCTTAGTGACAAATTTTTCTCTTCGCCCTCGATTTGTGCCCGACAACCTTTAGCCTTGGTTCTCGGCTTTTAGAGGTCAGGTTGGCATCCTCGGAGTCCTCATCCAATGTTGTCTTTTTTGCACTTACATAAGGTTACTTGTATTTTTCCGAGGACATTCTACTGGTGCTCACCTAGGTTTGTCTCCTCGGCTTTGTTTCTAATCCCTCTATTTGTATTCTCGGATCCTCGTCCCCTCACAATTGTGTATGTGAAAATATATCTATACTCTATAGTCTTTAATGTTGTGATAAGTTACCAAGCCAAAAGTTTAAATTGTTGGTAAAAAATGCATTTTAGGCCTCTAATACGACTTATTACTAATTTTAATCAATTAATGATTCAAGATTAGGTTCAGGCAGTTAATTAACTTAAGCACAATATTAATCTTGGATAATCAAGCACAAGAAACACATCACATGAACAACTCACACATAAAGAGACAATAATTTGCTCACGGAGTGGAAACCGAATAGATAAAAACACTTCAAGGCAAAGCTCAACTCAACAAGTTTATTGCCGAAGCTTGTTGCAGTACATAAGTTACTCATGCGACTTTCTGTGCATGGGGTCAAACTAAGTATTTGAGTTCCCCATTATTGCTAGCAGATAAGACTTTTCCTTGTTCCTTCAATGTTACTTGATATTGCAAGTCGATCTGCAAACTATAAAACCAATTTTCGGTCACTCTTTAAGGCTTTTTAAATATTTCTCTATGGTCTAAATGAAACTCCAATACATAAGTGTTTGGTAGTAAACAACCTCTCAAGTATGGTCAATTGGAGAGGTAGAAAGAACTAGAAATAAAGGATTATCAAGGTTTTGCATTGCCGTCCTCATTCTTCTTAAATTATAAATTTTTGTATATATATATAATGGTGTAGGCTTTTGATATGATTGGCCACAAAATCTATATGTAATAATAATAATAATAATAATAATAATTGTGGGGACAAATAACCAAGATTCACGCATCTTGGGCCGTGGGCTCTGTCCGAGGAGGTCTCATGGGCCGAGCAATGTGGCAGCTATCAAAGCATTCTACTTTCGAAAGATTCGCACATAGGACCGGCGATTCCGTCCGAGGAGGGTATAGTCCTCGGATATAAAGTTTTCGGTTCAAGGAAGAATCCCAGTGGCTAAAGTAATCTTCCTGGAATCCCCTATGACAGAAACAAACTCGGTGAGCTTACTGGGAAGGAAAAGATCCCCGAAAATATCTAAAGAAAAGCTGCTACCACCACATTAAATACCCTGCAACTACTTTTCTGGCCGCATTTATGTGGAGAAGACCTCTGAACAGTGCTACCAAGACTATGACCTCTCACAGGGAGGCCAAAGAAAAAATCTGGTGGGATAAGTATCAAGGGGCACCTTAGATGAATGACAAGTGTAAGGATAGGATGCTTAGAAGATGATTATATAATGCCATTCCTCCTCCATTGGAGGAGGACGGATTTTGGAAAAAGGGAAGAGAGAGAAAAACAGAAGGAGAAAGGAAGATTTGTAACGTGAACAACACAACACAAGGGTTCCTCCTCGGACCTATATAAAACAGAATTATTCCAAGTTATTTTGGTGTGCTTTGGGCCTTCTAAACTGCTTCTTAGTTTGTCTTTGAGAATAGGAAAAACGAAGCCCTCACCATTCGAATCTAATTCTTAAGCCCACTCTCTACAAATACATGTTGCAGTGGACTTATTGGGCCCGGGTCTTGCGCGCTTTGGACTGGGGTGTACTAATTCGTTACACTACAATTGGCGCCGTCTGTGGGAAGAATTTGTATGATAGTGAGCGCGACGTTTCACCATGGTAGGATCAGGTCCCCACCCACAGGAATCCAGGGGCTCCCATCAACAAGACGCCTTCCATAATCTTGAGCGTAGGAGAGATAGGGAGGGTAGCCCACATACCACACAAACTAGCGGAAGTCATCCGCAAATGGGGAATCACTTTCCTCAGGAACGAAGTAACAGAGCCATGCAAAGGGAGATCGATGATTTGAAGCGGGAGCTACGCCATGCGCATCGACGACGAGCCCCTTCTAGTTCTGGTGTTTTCTCAAATGATGAAGATGATGTTACGTACAAACGCGACCCTAGGACACCGTCGAGCGAGCCTTTCCCCTATCACGGGGAAAACGTTCATAAGCGAAAGCGTAAGAGTCCACCTCTGAAGGGGCTGGAGAATGACGCCATGAACAAGGCGTTGAATCAAATTTCTAGGTCCCCCTTTACGCATCGCATCGAAAGGGCAGAGCTTCCTCGGCGATTCCATCAACCCACTTTCACCACTTATTACGGCTGAACGGATCCAGTAGAGCACGTGAGCCAATTCAACCAGAAGATGGCCGTCTATTCTAAGGACGAGGCCTTGATGTGTAAAGTCTTTCCTTCCAGTTTGGGGCCCGTGGCCATGAGGTGGTTCGATGGGTTGAGACCTAACTCCATAAGTTCCTTTAAGGAGCTTACGCAGGCTTTTGGTTCTCGTTTTATCACATGCAGTAGGGTGCCTCGCCCTTTGGATTCTTTACTGTCTTTGTCCATGCGGGAGGGGGAAATCCTGAAAACGTACTCGGACAGATATTGGGAGACGTATAACGAAATAGATGGTGATTTTGAGGACGTGGCCATCAGCACTTTTAAGGGCGGCTTGCCTACTGAGCATGGATTAAGGAAGTCTCTCACTGGTAAACCGGTCACCAGTGTGCGTCAGCTTATGGATCGAATAAGCAAATACAAAAGGGTTGAAGAGGACCAGCAGCAAGGAAAGGGTAAAACAAAGATTAACCCTCAGGAGCGTAGGGATTTCAGGTCGGACCGATTTAGTAACAATCGGCCACGGAGAGACTTTGTCGGGCAGTCAGATTCCTCCAACGCCCAAGCTGTCAACGCGGTATTCCGAGAGCCAGTCAGTAAGGTCTTGGAAAAAATTAAGAACGAGCCATTCTTTAAATGGCCGAACAAAATGGCGGGGAATGCGATGAGGCGCAACCAAAGCCTCTATTGTCAATATCACCAAGACCAAGGACATACAACCGAGGACTGCAGGAACTTGTGGGACCACTTAGATCAGCTGGTCCGAGAAGGAAGATTGAAGGACCTGTTGCATCCCAGCAGTCAAGCAGGGCAGACTGGGTTTGATTCCAGAAGAGGGGCGTCCTCGGGCCCACCCCTGGGAACGATAAACGTCATTTTTGCTGCCCCCGGAAGAACAGGGTCCTGTCCGTACAGAGTGATGTCTGTGGCTCAGTCGTTCGCCAATGACAGTAAGCACGAGCCAAAAAGAATCAAGATGGAAATAGAACCAGTTCTGGGTTTTTCGGAGGAAGATAAGGTCGGAACTATCCAACCTCACGATGATGCCTTGGTGATCACGCTCAGGATAGGAGGGTATGATGTGAAGAGGGTGCTGGTGGACCAAGGGAGTGCCGTGGAGGTAATGTATCCTGACCTGTTTAGAGGTCTGGGGCTAAGGTCCGAGGACCTAACTGCCTATGATTCCCCCCTGGTCAGCTTCGAGGGAAGGACCGTTATGCCAAAGGGTCAGATCAGGCTACCTGTGCAAGCCGGTCTTGAGGTAGTGGAGGTCGACTTTATCGTGGTGGATGTTTCTTAATAAAAGATGGACGAGTTCATTGAGTTAGACTACTATGTGCGAAGTTCTCCATTAACTACTATGCGACACAAGTCCAACTATGACCAAGTTCACCAATGCTCCACCTCAACCAAAGACAATCATCTCCTTAAGCACTTTGGGGGCAAGAAAGCACACCTTCACAAAAGCGATAGATTCAACATTCATTTTAGAGAACTCAATGTTAAGGGGCAAGTCTCCCTACTCTACATCAAATGCTGAGTCAAGCACTACTTTGTGGCTGGGTTCTTCCCCAAGATCCTCTCAAGAGGTTACCTCTTCAATCTTCTCAGGAAGCTCATCTCGTACGATATTCATGTCGGCCATGATAACGGAGACTACTATTGTTGATGAAAAGATTGCTGAAATGGAGCGTGCCATCGCTAAACTTACCAAGACTATAAAGGAGAAAGACCTTCAAATCGCCACCCTTATGAACAAGCTTGAGGTTTGAAATGGAGGGGAGTCTAGCAAAGGCCAATCTCAAACTCATCAGCATATGTTGTAAGGGGCTCATACATCTTCTCCAAAGAAGGCTGACAACCAATAAGGAAGCTCTGCCTTCATCGCTTCTCTATCAGTCCAGCAATTGAAAGACATGATAGCAAATACTATTCGAGCTCAATATGGTGTTGCACCTCAAAGTTATCTTATGTACTTGAAGCTCTACACAAAGAGGGTTGACAACTTACGAATGCCTGCAGGTTATCAACCTCCTAAGTTTCAACAGTTTGACGGAAAGGGAAATTCCAAACAACACGTTGCCCACTTTATTGAAACTTGTAACAATGCTAGCACAGAAGAAGATCTCCTTGTGAAACAATTTGTTCACTCCCTTCGAGGGAATGCTTTTGATTGGTACACCGATCTTGAGCCTGAATCCATTAACAGTTAGGAGCAACTGGAAAGAGAGTTTTTGAATCGCTATCATAGTACCCATCGCACAGTGAGCATGATAGAACTAACAAATATAAGGCAATGGAAGGATGAGCCTGTCATAGACTACATTAACCGTTGGCCCTCCTTAAGCCTTGATTGAAAAGATCGCCTTTCAGAAGCATCTGGAATGGGAATGTGCATCCAAGGTATGCATTGTGGACTACTTTACATCCTCTAGGGGATCAAGCCTCGTACCTTTGAAGAACTTGCTACTCGGGCACATGACATGAAGCTTAGCTAGTATAGCCGTGGAGAAAAAGGCCCACCCGTTGATAAAGATACGAAGAGAGGTGACAAGTACTCCAAGTCTACTATTGAAGAGTCCCTAGCCATCACTACAAAGCCTATTCATTACAAGATGAACACAATTCTACTACAAGAAAAGGAATGGCGTTGACCCACCTTAAAAGAGATGGAAGAAAGGACATATCCTTTTCCAGACTCTGATGTTTCAAGAATGCTTAATGACCTTATAGAAAAGAAGATAATTAAGCTACCAAAATGCAAAAGACCAGAAGAAATAGGTCACACCAACGATCCAAAGTACTGCAAATACCATCGAGTTGTAAGTCACCCGGTGGAGAAATGCTTTGTTCTGAAAGATATCATCATAAGGCTTGCAAAGGAGGGTAAAATCCTCTTGGAGCTAGATGAAATGGCTGAGTTAAACTATACCACGGTCACTACATCCTTAGCTTTAATAAAGTCACAAACTCCAACAAAGACACGATCACCTTTAGCTTCAACACTAGGGGCATCTGGCAAACATATTCAATTTGGAACAATTGGAAATTTTCACATGCCATGCTTAGGTCCACTAAATGAAGCTAAAATAAAAGGCAATCCAATGAATGAAGATGGGAGTTGGGCTTTCGTAACTCGAAAGAAATCTTGGAAGCAATGCAACCTGAAATCACAAGTGATCCGCGCAAAAAAGCAATATTGAAAAAGCAATCCAAGATGACCTTGCGAGAAGGTGAAAAGGAATCCAAGCATCCAAAATGAAGAAGCTTTTGACGACAAATTGTTGCAACAAAGAAGCAGCTCTCCAATCACCCTTCATGACTTTTTCACCAAAGGTTATTTCAAGGCGATGAATGATGGCTTGATAATTGATGAGTCGAAAGCATGCAATGAAAAGCCCCAAGATCAAATCTCCAAAGCAATCAGCAAAAGAACTCGTCCATATCCTTCTCAAGTAGGAGATTTGGCACTCATAACACGACGACCATTCAATATGTTGTCCAAGAAGTCTACATCAAAATGGGATGGTCCATATGTCGTCCGAGAAGTTCACAGCAATGGTACCTACCAAATAGTTGACAAAGATGGGCAAACAGTTAGTCCCATAAATGTAACTAAGTTTGAAAATATGATGTGCTCCTCAGTAAGAGCTTAAACTTCCCACCAAAAAAAAATAATAATCTCGTTAGGTTGAAAACCTTGAAAGAGGCGACCTAGAAAAAAGTTAAGGACAAAAAGAAAAAAAAAAAAAAAAAATCCTGCTAAGTTGAAAACCTTGAAAGAGGCGACCTAAAAAAAAAAAAAAATAGAACTATGTTATGACTTGATCCCTCATTGGGTATGTAGGCAACTTTGTATCACTTACTAAGTTCAGTTATATATCTTAACAAAAAAAATATATATATTGTAAAAAATCCAAACAATTTCAAATCAGTTGGTCATGCTAGCAAGTAGCAATGTTGAAGGAGCTAGCCAGATGTGTAATTTACAAGGCGATACTCATGATCCGTATGAGGATGAAGGCCTAAAGATCTACTTGATCACAATCGCTTGAAAAAAAAAATCAAGCACTTAGAGATTATGATCCAAGTGGAAGACAAATATTGGCTGAATTGACTCCCGTTTCGTTGTAACCACTCCTTGAGAGTGTGAAGATTACGACTAAGCTTGTGAGAGAAGAAATGTAGCCAGGCCATATCTTAGCATGCACCTGTGAGCAAAGTCATACAAAAGCAGTTTCTCAAGTCACAAAATGTCAAGTTGTGTGTAAGTTGTAACCAAAAAAGAAGACACATGGAGGTTTGCATGTACACTATCCAAATTTGAAAACCATGTTCATGGCTTATTAGTTACTGGCGTGGCGTTGAAATTCAAGACTACAAGGAAGCCATGTGTTCGCGTGGGGCATTGAAGATCTAGGCATGTATTTAATGTGCACCTTGGTTGTCACATGAAGATAAAGGCTAGAATGCTATAGTCACGTAGAAGAAAAAGGAGACAATTAACAAGCCGGTGCTTGTTCTTACGTGGTGTCCACCTCAGGTGAATTTGAATCAACACAAGTCGATTGCTTTTGGAGCTTCAAGGATAGCGTAACTCCTCCTTTAAGTTTGCGTATGCAAAGAATCAACATGAAAACACGCAGCTCATAGGGATGAGGTTGGTGTGCCTAAAATAAAATGCAGTGCGTCACAAACTCACGATGTGGAAACTAAAGAGCTTTGGACAACCTTTACCCTTTGGCATGGGTAAGGATAGCAAACAAAGCTCACACAGATATCTAGGGAATGAAGGTAGTCCGATGTCAATGCGAGCGAAAGAGAGCGAATGGTTCTTAAACCCGACATTAAAGAAGAACTGAAAACTTCAACTTGCTTCTCTAGCGCTGATGCGTGAAGGAGGTTCGGGGACGAAGTAGAGATCTCACTACGGTAGCGCCTCTAAGAGGTGACAATTGGTGTTTGTATCTGAACTATGGCTACCTCTATGCTTCGACAACAACAGCTGCGAGGTGAAGAGCAAAACACATGAAGGAAGCTACACCGATAGTTGCAAGATGAAAGCACTGAGATGGCTACGCGGATGAAGCTTACACGCCGATAGCCGCAAGACGAAGGCAGTGAGATAGCAATGTGGACGAAGCTCTCAAAGAGCGAGAGCACCGCCGATGCTTGAATCCTTTGTATACTAAGACGAGAAGATTAGAAGCCTATGACTCCTTTTGGACCATGACGTGGAGGACGTCGACTCACAAGCGGGGAGCAGAAGTTTGCAGAGGCGACAAGCAAAGGAAGGCAGCAGCACAAATTCTAAGATGAAGCCACCGATGCTTGAATCTGCAAGACACTAAAAGAAGAGGAGCGTAGTTCAGAGATGAGTGAGTGCTATCATACTTCGTGGTCCTTCCCTTCTCCTTTTCTTCTTTATATTTTTTTTAACGTGCTTTTCTTCTTTTCCATAGATATGATAACCAAATTTAACCAAGACATGAATGCCAAAATGAGGGCAAAGAAGAACGAGCCACTTTCTGCCCTTAGGAAGAAGGTGGTTCATGTTGTGGATTAGGGGAGTCCAGCTGTTCCTGCTACCACTGTCACTAGACCAACGAGGGTAGCTTCTCCTGCCACTTCAGTGGAACAAATCACGCCTTGCACGAAAAAGGCTCGTGTGGCGGACAAAGGGATAGAGAAGGCCTCTTAACGATCGTCCAGCGTTTGGGAAGACACTGATCTTGCACAGACGAGGGTATAGGAAGTTTTTATGAATGACGAGCTCAAGACCTTTTCCAGGGGTGCCACCCAACGAGATAGTGGGTCGTCATGTCCATAAACTCGTTCAGGTAACATGCTCATCCAGCTTGCCCTTTGTTTTCTTTTTCTTTTTTTGAAAGTTGGATCTTCCTTCCTCGGAGTACATGAGCCAGGAGGCTAGGGCTTTGTCCGCGGAGTCCAAGGCTAAGGGTCTGGAGGTGGAGCTTTCGAAGCTAAGGAAGGACCTTATCGTGGCCATGGACGATGCCAATTCTGCTAAAGAAAAGGCAAAGGTTTTGTCTGATGACTTAAGGGCAGAGAGGTAGCTAACCCTGGAGAAGGACGAGCAGATCCAAGCTGCAAAGGAAAGGGTGAAGACGATCGCCGTCAAGTCCATCGAGGCCTTCCAACAGACTGACGAGTACAATACCATCCTCTTCAACTGGTACTACAAAGGCTTCGAGCTCTTACGGCGCTACCTCGTCAAGCACCCTACTAGCATGGACCTAGAGGACTTTTACTTCGAAGCTGTGGATAAAGAGATGGCCGCAAACGAGGCTGCCCAAGCATCTCAAGCTGCCCAAGCTACAGTCGTTGCTCCCGAGGGAAGTACTCCAGAGCCTGTTAAGACTAACGGTGGAGAGGCCAATGTTTAGCCCTGCAGACACTTATATTTTTCTTTCCCCCCCCCCCTTTTTTTTTTTTGGTGCCCAGTGTGTTTTTGGGCTTTTCATTTCAATGCTAGAACAATATCTTTTGCCCAATGTTCCTGGATCTTTAATTCTAATGTTGGAATAATATTGGTTGCTCGGTGTTTTTGGGCTTCTAATTCTATTGACTACTTTATGTTTTACCTGTTTACTTTCCTGCATTGTTGTGCCTAATATTTTTTGTCTGTATATGAAATCTGTCTACCTCGTTGCTTGTTTACCCTTAGCTTAGGGCCTTGGTTGACTAGGAAATGACTTGCATCCATCAGTAGTTTATATCCATCATTAGTAATTTACATTCGTCTAAGCGGAGTCTGGTTACTTAGCCAATTTTTGGTTGACTTACACCCATTTAAGGGATCTTGTCATTTGGCGACGTCAATAACTTACATTCGTCTAGGCGGAATCTTGTTACTTAGCTAATTTTTGGTTGACTTACACCCATTTAAGGGATCTTGTCATTTGGATTCGTCAGTAACTTATATCCATCTAGGCGGAATCTTGTTACTTAGCCAATTTTTGGTTGACTTACACCCATTTAAGGGATCTTGTCATTTGGCTTCGTCAGTAACTTACATTCGTCTAGACAGAATCTTGTTACTTAACCAATTTTTGGTTGACTTACACCCATTTAAGGGATCTTGTCATTTGGCTTCGTCAGTAACTTACATCCGTCTAGGTAGAATCTTGTTACTTAGCCAATTTTTGGTTAACTTACACCCATTTAAGGGATCTTGTCATTTGGCTTCGTCAGTTACTTACATTCGTCTAAGCGGAATCTTGTTACTTAGCCAATTTTTGGTTGACTTACACCCATTTAAAGGACCTTGTCATTTGACTTCGTCAGTAACTTACATCCGTCTAGGCAGAATCTTATTACTTAGCTTTTTGTTTTTGGCTTCTAGATTTGTTAACATTATATTGGACCATTGGCTAAATAGTTCTTTTATTGCTTTCAAATACGAGTTCAATTGTCTGTTACATCTATTGATGGTACTTCTTCAAATGCTCAATGTTCCATGGTCGTGGCAGCTTCTTCCCGTCTAAGGTCTTCAGGTGATAGCTACCTTGTCTATAGTAATAGGTGACCTTGTAAGGCCCTTCCCAGGTTGGGCCAAGTTTCCCTTGGGCCGAATCTATGGTTGCCGGGGTGACTTTGCGTAGGACAAGGTCTCCTATGTCGAGTCGTCTGAGCTTCACTCTCTTGTTGTAGTACTCAGCCATCTTTGCTGATACTTTGCCATCTTGTGAGAAGCTCCTTCTCTAACTTCGTCCAAGCAATCCAGATTGACCTTCAGCTGATCGTCGTTGTTATCTTTGTGGAAGACCTCTCGTCTGACGCTGGTGATTCCTACTTCGACCAGGATTACTGCCTCGGTGCCATAGGTGAGTCTGAAGGGGGTTTCTCCTGTCGGGGTTCTTGCTGTAGTCCTGTACGCCCATAGGACATTGGGTAATTCCTCTGGCCAAGCGCCCTTAGCATCGTCCAAACGAGCTTTGATAATCTTGAGCAATGTCCGGTTCGTCACTTCCGTTTGTCCGTTCGCTTGTGGGTGTCCTGGGATGAGAATTGGTTCTTGATCCCTTAGCGTGAACAAAAGTCCCTGAAGCCTTGACTGTCGAACTGCCACCCGTTGTCCGATACAATCATCCGTGGTATCCCGAATCTGTAAATAATGTTCTTCAATATGAAGTTCTGGATCTTTGCCTTCGTGATGGTTAATAATGCTTCTGCTTCAACCCATTTTGTGAAATAGTCAATAGCAACTAGTAAAAATTTTACCTGTCTCTTACTTTGGGGTAATGGGCCGACGATGTTAATCCCCCACTGTGCAAACGGCCATGGGGAGGCTATCGATGTTAGTCTCTCTGCTGGGAGGAGCTTAACACTCCCAAACCTTTGGCATTTGTCGCATTTCTTGACGAACTCCCTTGCATCCATCTGCAAAGTAGGCCAAAAGTAATCTGTTCTGATAACTTTGCCTACCAAGAATCTTGGGCCTGCATGGTCACCGCAAATTCCTTCGTGGATCTCTTCCAGAATGTATTTGGCCTTCTCCTCGTCGACGCACTTCAAGTAGGGCGTGGAGAAGCCTCTCTTTGTGCAGGGTGTCGTTCAAGATCGTAAACTTAGCTGCTCTTTTCCTGACTTTCTTGGCCTCCTCAACGTCCTGTGGAAGTTGTCCGTCCTGGAGGAAGGACAGGATTAGGGTCATCCAGCTGCTTACACTCTGGATTGTGAAGGTGAAGAATTCTTCAATGCTAGGGCGTTTCTAGACCTCCATCTTCAAGTCCATACTCGTTGGTCCTGCTTCTGACATCGCCTGCTTCGCGAGCTCGTCTGCCACTATATTTTGGCTTCTAGGGATCTATGCAAATTCCACCCGATCAAATTCCTGTGCTAAATGCTTCGTCAGCCTGAGGTATTTTTACATTCTTTCCTCATTTGCTTCATATTCCTCTTTTATTTTCCCCACTACCAGCTTTGAATCACTCTAGAGGAGCAAGTTTTTGGCTCCTAGTGCCTTCCCGACCCTTAGCCCCGTCAGTATTCCTTCATACTCAACTTCATTATTGGTGGCCGGGAACTTTAGCTGAACTCTGTATTTAAGCGTCTCTCCTTCTGAGGTGATAATAACGACCCCTACTCTGCCCCTTTTTAGGGCTGACGAGTCGTCAGTTTGAATAGTCCATCTTTCTACTTCGTCAGGTGCCTCATCCTCGTCTGGGATGGTGAATTCGGCTATGAAGTTTGCTAACGCCTATGCCTTAATAGCTGTCTTGGGGTGGTACTCAATGTCCACTGCCCTAGGATGGTGAACTGGCTGAGCTCGATTGCCCACTGAACCATCCTTCTTGCAGCCTCGGGCTTGTTCATAGACTTCTTAATGGGTTGGTCCGTCATCACCAAGATGGGGTTCGCCTGGAAGTAAGGACACAACTTGCATGAGGCTACAATCAATGCGAATGCAATCTTCTCGATCCGTGGGTACTTGGCTTCTGACCCTTGGAAGGCTTGACTGATGTAGTAAACTGGGAGCTGCATCTTGTCCTCTTCCTGAATCAAGGCTGCGCTCACAACTGTAGCTGACACTGCCAAATATAAATACAAGTTTTCTCCCTCCTTGGACGAACTTAGGAGGGGTGGATTACTCAGATAGTGCTTGTGTTCTTAGAAAGCTTTCTCACATTCGTCGGTCCAGGCGAAGGCTTACTTTAGTGTCTTGAAAAAGGGCAAGCATTTGTCCGTTGCTTTAGAAACGAACCTGTTGAGTGCTGCTATCCTTCTTGTGAGCTTCTGGACTTCCTTCACGGTCTTGGGCGACGTCATGTCAAGTATGGCTCGGACCTTCTCTGGGTTTGCTTCTATCCCTCTTTGGGACACCATGAACCCTAAGAACTTCCCTAACGCTACCCCAAAGGCGCACTTGCTGGGATTCAACTTCATTTGTTACTGCTTGAGTGTGGTGAATGTCTCTTAGAAATCGTCCAGGTGAGCAAACTCTTCCTTACTCTTGACGAGCATGTCATCTACGTACACTTCCATGTTCCTCCCGATTTGCTTGCTAAACATTTTGTTTACTAACCTCTAGTAGGTTGCTCCTGCATTCTTCAGTCTAAAGGGCATTACCTTGTAGGAGTAAAGCCCTTGGCTCATGATGTAGGCAGTTTTCTCCTGATCTTCTTCTGTCATTTTTATTTGATTGTACCCCGAGAATGCATCCATGAATGTCAGTAGCTTATGTCCTGCTGTGGAATCCCCCAACTGATCTATCCTTGGTAGAGGGAAATTGTCCTTCGAGCAGGCCTTGGTTAAGTCCATGAAGTCTATGTAAATCCTCCATTTCCCATTTGCTTTCTTTACCAGGACGACATTGGTGAGCCAGTATGGGTAGTAGACCTCTCGAATACAGTCAACTGTTAACAGTTTACTAACCTTGTCTGTGATAGCTTGGTTCCGTTCTAGAGCAAAGACTCGTCGTCTCTGCTGGATAGGCTTTTTCTCTGGGTCCACGTTCAGCCTATGTTGGATGACCTTTGTGGATATGTCTGGCATGTCCTCATGGCTCCATGCGAAGACGTCTAGGTTCTCTTTGAGGAATTGGACTAGTCTCGTCATCATCTCTGAACTCAGAGTCATCCCTATCCTGGTCGTCTTTGTTGGTTCTTCGTCTACCAACTCCACCGTCTCCAGGGCTTCCACTTTCTCTTCTTCTTTCTTCTCGATCATCCACGTATGGTTTTCCTTTGCAGCTAAGACTGCTTGGTAGCATTCCCTGGCCAGCATTTGATCTCCTTTTACCTCGCCTACACCATTTTCTGTTGGGAATTTTACCTTCAGGAAATAGGTAGACGTGGCTGCCTTCCAATGATTGAACGTGGGCCTCCCAATGATCACATTGTAAGAGGAGGGACAGTCTACCATCAGGAAGTCCAGCTGACGAGTCAGTTTTTTCGGGTAAGCCCCCACTGTGACCGTCAGTGTCACTATGCCTTTGGGATACACTCTGTCTTTACTGAAGCTGACAAGTGCGGAGTCAAAGGGACGCAGCCTTTCGGGGGCCACCTTCAATTGCTGAAAAGCGGAAAGGTAGATGATGTCTGCGGAGCTGCCGTTGTCCACAAGGATTCTCCTAGTATTGAACCCTTCTATCATAAGCATGATAACTAGGGGATCGTCATGCGGCTGCTTCACTCCTCTGGCATCTTCTTCTGAGTACAAGATATCCCTATCCTTCCGTCTTTGCTTCAGGGGTGGTATCTTATGGATGCTGTTCACCTACCTCTGGTATGACTTCTTGAGGGATCTGAACGAAACCATTGTGGATAGTCCTCCTGTAATCGTCTTTATTTCCCCTATTGCACTCTCTTGACGATGTGGCTTGTGGTCTTCGTCTCTTAGAGAGGCTTTGGGCTTGTCCTTACTATCATCCCTGGGCCTGCTGGAATCTCCCTTCTTTACAAATTTTTGCAACTTCCTTCTTCGTATGAGTTCCTCTATCTACTCCTTTAGGTCTCTGCAATCTTCTGTGTAATGGCCGTGATCTTTATGGAAACAGCAGTATTTCCTCTAGTCACGAACATTGGGTGACGAGTGTAGCGGCCTTGGCCACTTGAGGTAGTGCTCATCTTTAATCTGTGCCAGAATTTTATCAACAAGTATAGTTAAAGGAGTGAATCTTATTGTCCGAGGTGTTTTATCGTCTTTCCTTTTATTCCCGTCAGCATTTTGACGATCTGTCGGCTCCCTTTTTCATCCTCTCTGATCGTCTCCCTTTCTTTCCCTCTCATTAGGCTTTTCTACCTCTTTGATTGTTGCTAGGGCATCCTCAGCGCTCATGTACTTCTACGCCTTCATGAACATTTCTGCCATTGTCCATGGGGGATTCTTCGCGAGCGAGACCACGAACTCCCTGGACTTCAACCCGGCTTTAAAGGCCTTCAACTTCACTTTGTCATCCGCTTCATCCACCTCTAAAGTTTCTCGGGTGAAACGCTTCACGTACGACCTCAGGGTCTCCTTTTCTCCTTGTTTAATTGTAAGCAGGTGGTCTACTGACCTTTTTGGGCATTGTCCTCCGACAAAGTGGCGTAAGAAGGAGCTGCTCAAAGTCATTGATGGACAAAGTTGGTAACTTCATGAACCACTCCCTCGTAGCTCCTTTGAGGGTAGTTGGGAAATAGCAGCATAATATCTCGTCGGGGGGCTGCTGAAGACCCAAAGTTGTCTTGAAGGTGTTAAGGTGATCCAAAGGATCCTTCAACTCGTCAAACGGTTTGAGCTGTGGTTGGCAAAACTTTGAGGGCATTGGGCACTCCAGGACTGCCGTGGTGAAGGGTGAATATGTCCTTTTGACCATGTGGTCTAAGCTTTGGTCTGTTTTTTCCTTGATTGCACTTCTCAACTCGTCCATCTCCTTTCTCATTTCCCTAAGAAGGTCCGAGCGCAGTTCTTGTGGAGTGGCAGGTCGTCGGTGTTCGTCCCTTCTTTAGCTGTCCCCATTGTCATCTCGGTTGGTCCCGGACTGGTTCTCCTCTTGCTGTAGCCACAATCTCATTTCTTAGTTTTGTCAGGTAAGCTCTTCCACGCTGGCTGTAAGTGTTTGGATTTGCAGAGTTAATGCTATAGAATCTTGGGGGGTGTTGGGCTCCATCTAGACTTGTGAGTTGAATGGAACTACGTTCTCGAACCTTGGTACGAAAATATCGTCTCCACAGACGGCACCAAACTGATGATGCAAAAATCGTCAGTCAAGTAGACTTGTCCAGATGAGTCAACAACCTCGTTAGCTGTGCCTGCAATCGTTGTTAAGGACCTTCCTTAGGTGGTTACCGGTGTGGTGCCTGCCACAGAGTCTCTGATGATAAAGTTAGCGTGTGAAAGCTTTTTCAGAAAATATTAGAGCAATAGCGTATTGGAGTATCAGAATGTGTCCCTTTTTTGGTTTTGAGGTGGTGCTTATATATGGCTTCATTGCTCCTAGCCGTTGTGGCCTTTATTGTGGCTTTAGTGTCTCTTTGTAACGCCTCTAGGCTCAGTAATGTAGGTTTTAATGAGTTTCCAACGGTCTGGTAGCCTGTCTTGTAATTGCCCGAGGCATTAAATCATTCATTGAATGGCTTGTCTTACTCCGTCCATGACGTGGCAGGACGGACGAAGGCGACTTATATTATCGTCTAGGCAAGAAGATTCGTTGGTCCCATCAAATATGATGCCGCAATTCGCTTTGAGCCTTAACGAACTACACAATGGAGGTAGTTCCAAAAAAGCAATTGATGTCCTACACAGAAAAATATAAGTAAACAAGGTGTTCCAAAGGGGTAAAAGGAAGAAGACAAAACCTGATTTTAAAAAATAAAAAATAAAAAATCTTCTACAGTAGAAGAGTGAGTGGCAGATGACTTCACGCCTCCTTTGAAGTTTGTCTTCACTCGTAGGCTATCAAGTGCTCTTATAGATAATGTTGACTAGAAACCCTAGCAATGTGCGGCCAAAAGAGAAATACTTACAAGGGAAGACAATAGCAATGCTGACTCCCTTACGGAGACTAGGATATATGTTGTGGCCCAAGACAAGGTCATGGTGTGAAAAAAAAAAATCAAAATCAAAATCAAAATCAAAAAATTGGGCCAACTCTCTTCAATCCCAATTTAAATATACAACATCAACATGAAGGAGGCCCATCCCTCACATGAGTACGGGCATTGCTTACCCGTAAACCAAGTTCCAAAAAAAAAAAAAAAATACTTCAAGCCTCGTCTTCCTTGCATTAAAATCATGCACAAAGCCAAATCTTGAAGTGGAGGCATTTTGTAGACATCAAAATTTTATGATGCATTCACGTCCGTCTAATTGATCATGATAAAATATTTGTAATCAAATTAATCTCCAATTGATGATGTGGACAATCAGTAAATGAAATCAAGCCACGTGGCAACGTCAAGTGAAGAAAGCCATATGGCAACGTCAGAAGAAAAGACCTACATGGAAAGTTCTTATTAAATGAAAGACCAAATTAAATTCATAATTAATTCTCAATAAATGCTGAGAGAAAATTCCAAATTAAATACTATTGAGTTTCCTATAAATACTATTGAGTTTCCTATAAATACTATTGACCAATATTTCGATTTATTTGGTTATTACGCTAAGCTGAATGGAAGGTTAACTGGTTATGCAACTTCATGTTTTTAAAATTTCTGTAAGTAAATAGAAATTGGTATATTAATTAATTAATTATATATATATATATATTTCAAAACTTATAAAATTTGTTTTATAACAAAAATATTTTTTTTAAATAATTATTAACAATTATTTTAGAAGAATATTAAAACCTAACCACTAATAATATATACATGTGTCTGCTATCTAGTATCTACCTTTAAAATAAAATATAAAAGAATTAAAAACTATGTTATGTATTTATTGTTTTATTAATCAATATTACCATACACACAGGTATACGCTCAAAATAATAAAAAATAAAAAATAAAAAATTGAAACACTTGGTTGCCATGCCAATTCCGAAGTGGGGAAGGGGAAACTGTAAAATATGTAAGGGCATATTTAGAAGAAGAAGAAGAAGAAGAGAGAAGAAACACCCAATTATTATCAATTCGCATGAATAGGCCACAGAGAGAGAAAAACATACCCGATCGAGAGCCCTAAGTCTAATATATATGCGAATTCTTGAGTGAGAGAAAGAGAGAGGGGGGGACAGCTGTAAGCCCTAACCGTATACGTCTGATATATATTATATACTGTACACTGTATATAGTCGGTTGGCTAGGTTATGTCAAAGCACGGTTTTGCCTTTATGTCTTTGAATTTTAGTGCACGGTCAGAAGTTGTGCTTGTATAGGTATAAGTATGCTAAATTGCTAATTCACCCTATAAAAAAGAAAAAAAGAGTATGATAATTCACCGTTTATTTTTTTAAACCTGGTCTGTTGCAGAGAGATCTAGATACTCAAACTATTTACAGTATTCTTCTACAGAATCCAGAAACAGTTGCCCTTGTCTCTCCCTCCCAAGTTATAAGACTATATATATTTAAGTACTTGTATCCATTACACTATTAGCATTGGTGGTGTAAAACCCCCATTGCTATTTTAGCAACCCAACCGCTCAAATTGAGCTTTACTCGAGCATAGGTTGCTAAAATTTTTTAGCAACCATGCTAAACATAAAAGTAAATATAAAAGTACAAAAAAGATGTATGGAAGACAGAAATGGGAGAAAAGAGAGAGAATGAGTTGATAGGGAAATTTATATTATTTTAATGAATTGTATGTAAAAAGAAATACTGAGATGTTAGGTGAGTTGTAAAATAGGATGGTAAAATAGATAAAGTAGGTTTTGATATTGTAAAATAGACAATTTTTTGCATCCCTAAATGCTAATGCTTATCTAATGGAGTTGGAATTTTCGGCACAAGCTTCGAAGAAAGTGGGCATCAAAAGATAGCAATCCCTATGACATCACTCAAAGTCTCAAAGTAGGAGATGATCTTGCCCGTTTGGGATTGAATTATAAGTTTGCTTATTTTCTTTATTATTTACGGGTTCCATGTGAGTCATCTAATTAAGTTATTTGAATTATACTTATTATTTTTCTTATTATTTGTGGGTCTCAAATGTGTTATTTACACACTTTATTTAACTTTTAATTTTTATGTGCAGTAAACAAAACATTTTTCGCAAAAAAAAATAGATAACTTGATCCCAAACCAACGGTCATGCTGAGAGTACAAGGAGGGGCGTGGCATACAGGAATAGAAATTCAATAATTTCTTGTTGAGAACTGAGCATGCAAGATTACTACTTTGAAAGTGAAATTTGCTCATGACTACTTGCACATATGATGCAAATAGAGAGAACCATCCATGTCGAAGTCTTAAATATGCACCTGACTGAAATTGTGAAAAAATTCCTCATGCAATTGCATTTGTATTACTTCTTTTCTATAGCCAATTGTGCTGCATCAACTTTCATTGATAATAAAATGGACAAAGTTTGGCTACAAACTTAGTTGTAAACTAAGGCTATAAATTCCTTTAAAAAAAAATTAGTATTACTACATATTTTGAAAATCTAACCATTGAGTTGTATGTTCTTTATGCTCTTAATACATATGTCAAATTTTGTGTTATTCGGATGTTATTTACTATACGATGATAAACCTATTTTTTATGTATAATTTTATACTATAAAAACTGGCAATTTAAATAATTAATTGATGACATAACTATCGATTTTTTATTATTTGGAAATTTTGCAAGCATAAAGTATATAAGAAGCAAATGTAATCCAATGATGGATTGTCAAAATTTAGGCCAAAATGGGCAAATGCCCTTTTCATGCAAAAAAATTAGCATTTTGCCCCATTTCTCAAACTAATTAAGGAAATACTCCTCTTTTGTAACTCGATTTTCTCAAAATCGAGTTTCAATGTAAAACTCGATTTGTAGAAAATCGAGTATGGGGCGATCAAACTTAAAAAAAAAAAAAAAAAAAAAAAAAAAAAAAAAAAAAATTGCATGGAACTCGAGTTCATGGAGCTCGAGTTCCATTAAAAATGCCACAATAGGCCTCCATGAAACGAAGCTATAGGTAAAATTTTATAAAAAAAAAAAAATTCACATGGAACTTGAGTTCATGGAGCTCGAGTTCCATAAAAAACGCTACTATAGGTATTTAAAACGCCACTATAGGGCTCCCTATGGAGCGATCAGACTTAAGAAAAAAACTTGCATGTTAAAACGCCACTATAGGGCTTCCTATGGAGCAGTTAGACTTAAGAAAAAAACTTGCACGTTAAAACGCCACTATAGGGCTTTAAAACGCCACTATAGGGTTTTAAAAAATTGCATGGAACTCAAGTTCATGGAGCTCGAGTTCTAGAAATTTTTTTTTTTTGTTTTTTTTTTTTTTAAATTTTCAGTTTGTTATAACTCAATTGTCCAAAAATCGAGTTTTAAATTGAAACTCGATTGTCCAAAAATCGAGTTTTAAATTGAAACTCGATTTTGTGAAAATCGAGTTTCAAAACAGAAGCATTTCCCTAATTAGTTTGGAAAATGAGGCAAAACGCTGATTTTTTTTGCACGAAAAGGGCATTTGCACATTTTGGCCTTAAAATTTATATCCAATAAAAAAATATTGAGTGAAGTTGTATCCTTAGGCTACAACCAAGTTTTTAGCCAAACTTTGTCCTAATAAAATTGAACAAGTTTTTTTTAGTCAGTTTGCTATCAGCTTTTTCTTTTAGCTCTCTAGCTTATTTGTTTATCTGCAATTTTTTAAAGTCTTACTTTCTCTCAATATAACCAATACTTTATCCAACTTTCATTGAAAGGCAATCAACAAAATGCCAAATAACTTTTAATAATATTGCATATGGTTTGGTTGTCCAGTATTTCACTGCAGTATTTACAGCACTAGATTAAAACCGAAAATGGCAGAATTCTATGGCCTTTTGAAGAAGAGTGACTACTGAGTTGGATGTGGGCCATCAGCAGTGTGGAAACTTTACGATCTCATAGTCCACATTTGCCATGATTCGTAACTTCGAAACCAAAAGAGAGAGAGAGGTAAAATGAATTTTGTATTCTAGATCCACACACAATAATAATAATCCACACACAATAATAATAATCTATATCTATATGCGTCTAAAAGCTAAAGTGTAGTATTTATTAATTATTATTGCTACACTCCAGTTGAGCCACATCAACATCCATGTCGTTATCTTTTTTTCTTTTTCTTTTTCCAATTTTCCTATAATTTGTTTTAACATTTACATTTTTTTTTAATAATAATTACACTTTCTCCAACCTTTCTCATTCCCTTACCTTTTCATCTCCTCACTACCCTTAACCTTAATATCACTATTCATCTTTCCATTCATCTTCCTTTATTTTGTCTTTTCATATTTTCCTCACTTACCTTTTCATCTCCCCACTAACCTCAACCTTAATATCACTATTTATCTTTCCCTTCATCTTCCTTTATTTTATCTTTTCATATTCACACCATCTTACTATAAATTTTTCATTCTCTCTATAGAGAGGGAAAATTCTCAACCTATCACAAGCTGACACATCATACTACCAAGTCCACAAAGTATGGCCAATTACAAAGCGCCACGTACGGCTACTAGTTTCTACCATCACCATTTAGAAACTAACAGAAATTTGCCAAGTGTCATTGAAATAAAAACATAAAAAGCATGCAAAATGCCAATCACACACTAGTGCATGTAAGCAATGACATAAGCAGTCCAATCGGGTGCTAACATGTGTCACCTTGAAAATCGAGACATTTTAGCCAATCAAAATATGTCACATGTCTTGGAGAAAAAGTCTTAAAACTCCTCCAATCATACTGTGACACATGTCACCAATCAGACTCCACCACATGTCACTCACCCACCTCGAACTTCTATAAATAGAAGCCTTCCTAAGGCATTTGAACACACCAAGGCATCCAGAGCACAAGCAACATCAAAGAAGATTCAGACGCACTCAGAAAGTACTGAAACTCTATAGGAATCAAGCCTCAAAGCTTTCAAGAACTTCAACCTCAAAATCAAAGAACATTCGAAGAAGAACTATCCAAACTACCTTCCTAGATCTTAAAGTTTGCTGAAATCAAGCTCAAAATCCTCTAGAAACTTCAAGAAATTGTAAATCAGTGAAGTTCTACAGATTCAAGCCTCAAAAGCCCCAAAGAACTTCCACCACAAAACCTTCGAAGACGAAGAACACGAAGAACATACGAAGATTCATTGTAATTCTATTTCAAGGGTTTTCGATCCATCCTTCAACCAAATTGAAGAATATTTGGTGTTCAAGTCAAAATCACATTATTACAATTCCAATCAACGAGTCTTGCAAGGAGATCGAATCAGAAGATCACTCTTTTGTAATCACAGTGAATTGTACCACATATTCATCAATACAAATATACATTTGTGAAACTACTTTACTTGTTTGATTTATTTCAAACTCGAAATTTAGTCGTCCACAAATTCTAGCACACCCGATGGGTCATCTCTACCTCTCATCTCATTCTCCTTCAAAGAAAAAAATCTTCATCATCTTGATACTAGCTTCAATGGCCTAAAGCATGAACAATCAAGCTTCAATAATAGCTTCTTCAGTTAGACTTGGTACGGCTACCACCAACAACTGCATTGGTGTGATCAATAATAACCAACCTAAAGCTCATAATCAACTTCAATCTTAATCAACCAAGGAATCCAAGGTCCAGAAAATCATCTCCTTAGACCCTCTTGCAAGAAACAAGGTCATCAACAATGACACCTTCATCTTGGAACACCTCAAGTATGGGGGCAAATCCCCTTCTTCCTTCACAAAAATTTGGTCGCACGATTTCTCTCCCACTGAAGGGAACCCAAAAGATGAGATTTCACGTGCTCACTTCAATTCACTTTCTTCTCCATCCTCTTGGGAAGTTGTGTCAGTCCTGATGACTAACTCTTCTAGCATGGAAGAAAAGATGGCTAAAATGGAACAAAGGATTGTCCTTCGCACAAAAGCACTTGAAGATAAGGACCTCCAAATTGCAAATCTAATGAATAAACTCGAAATACAAGATCTTGGTAAATTAAGCCATGATCTTAAGTTCCCATTTGGCTTCACTTCTACAAAGGATGGCAAAGGGAAAGAAAAATAAAACACTCCTTGACGTGAACAATCTACTTCGATTGCTTCATTACCAGTCCAACAATTGCAAGACATGATAACAAATACCCTCCGAGCACAATATGGAGGTTCTTCTACAAGTTCTCTCACATATTCAAAACTC
This sequence comes from Notholithocarpus densiflorus, assembly GCA_030021035.2. Taxonomy (NCBI): domain Eukaryota; kingdom Viridiplantae; phylum Streptophyta; class Magnoliopsida; order Fagales; family Fagaceae; genus Notholithocarpus; species Notholithocarpus densiflorus. Next base: position 45,176 of record JARYZH020000555.1, read on the forward strand.
TATACAAAGCGCAGCGACAACATGAGGGTGCCAAATGGATACCAACCTCCTAAGTTCCTACAATTTGATGGGAAGGGCAATCCAAAACAACACATTGCTCACTTTGTAGAAACTTGTGAGAACGCAGGGACTCAAGAAGATCTCCTTGTAAAGCAGTTTGTCTGTTCACTCAAGGGGAATGCCTTTGATTGGTATACAGACTTAGAAACTGAGTGAATCAACAATTGGGAACAACTTGAAAGAGAGTTTCTTGACCGATTCTATAGCACGCGTAGCACAGTGAACATGATGGAGCTTACTAATACCAAACAATAGGAAAATGAGCCAGTGGTCGATTATATCAATCGATGGTGTTCTTTGAGTTTCGATTACAAGGATAGACTTTTTGAAATATCTACTATAGAGATGTGCATCCAAGGCATGCATTGGGGACTTCTTTACATCCTTCAAGGGATAAAGCCCCGAACATTTGAAGAGTTAGCAACTCGTACACACGACAGGGAGCTGAGCATTGCTAGCCACGAAAATACCAAACCTTCCATACCTAAGGAAAGGAAAGAAAGGAAGGAAGTAAGGAGGAATAACAGGAATGCAAAAGTCAACCTTAAATACCCAGTGGCTGTTAACACTATCGTAGTTAAGGTTCCAAGAAGAGGAGCAAAGGCAAATGAAAAACAGCTTGAAGGATGGCAAAAGAACAAGGTGCAGGAACGTGAGCAAAAAGAATATCCGTTCCCCGATGAAAATGTGCCAAACATCTTAGAACAACTACTGCAAATGAAGCTAATTGAATTGCCAGAATACAAGCGACCAGAAGACCTGGGGAAAGTTGATGACCCTAACTACTGCAAATATCATCGCATCATTGGCCACCCAATCCAAAAAATATTTCATCTTCAAAGAACAAATCATGAAGCTTGCCAAAGAAAACATGATTGATCTAGACTTTGATGAAGTTATCGGGTCAAACCATGTAACAGTTGCTTGTGATGTACTTCCAACTCTCAAGCAAGGGGCAAAGACCATTGAAGCTCACAAATTAATTGACAATGATGATGCAAGGATTAACCATATCAATGGGGAGCTCTTGCGACACTTCTATGCTTGAAAATCAAAGACTACTCCTCGGTAAAAGCTTAAACTGGCCACTGCAACGTTGCAAGGGTACATGATGTCTTCCCATTACCTTTTAAAGCGTACGAAAAAAAAAATCAACAAAAAAAAATAAAAAATAAAAAAATCAACAAAAAATCATCAAAAGAAAAATCATTAAAAAAAATCATAAAAAATCTTTTGAACTACGTAATGACTTGATCTCTCTCTGGGGTACGTAGGCAGCTTAGTACTTTTCACTAAGTTCAGTCACATGAAAAAGAAAAAGGATCGCTTGTTTAGCTTGAAGAGTTTCCAAAGGTCATCAATGTGCTTTTAAGAACCCTTTGTCTAGCAAACGTCACTTAAGATCAATCAACTGCTCACACTATGATGATCAAAGGTCGTTGTAGTAGAAAATGAAGACTGTAAGTTGTTGATGTTGCTCAGCTTTCCATGAAATGATGATAAACATAAGTTGGCTCTTGGCTGTAGAGTAAAATAAAATCTTCAACTTCTTTTGCAAGGAATGAAGTCTGCATGGCATTGCCCATCTTTTGTGGACATCCTCCCATGTCTTTTTTTGCATCACTTATCTCCTGGGGGCATCTTCTTGTACCTCTCAAGTCTAGGCTACATTGTCTTTCTTCAAGGTTGTGCCACTTCACAACTTTGAAATTTAAACCATATATCATCTCCCTTCTGAGTGGTGCCGTTTCACATCATGTCTCTGAAATCAGGAGAACGTCATCTTCCTCCAACATCTAAAGTTAGTGTTGCATCATCTCTCCTCTAAGGGCATATTGTGACATCCTCAAAGTCTTGGCAGCATACTCTGGCATCTTCAAAGTGTCAGCATCATTTTTCTCTCATCTCTAAGCTTCATTATAAAGGCCAATATTGGTGCGACTTCAATGCCAAGGCAAGGGTCGATGTTGAGTCATGGCAAAGATGAATGTTAGCCCGGCTTCAGTGCAAATGCAAGTGTCGATGTGGCTTCATGGCAAAGAGGAATGTTGACGCGGCTTCGATGCAAATAAAGTGTTGATGCAGCATCATGGCAAAGATGAATGTTGTAAGTTTTGACGCAGCATCATGGCAAAGAGGAATGTTGATATGGCTTCAATGCAAATGAAGTGTTGATATGACTTCATGGCAAAGATGAATATTGGCACGACTTCAATAAAAATGAAGTGTTGATATGGCTTCATGGCAAAGATGAATATTGGCATGGCTTCAATGCAAATAAAGGGTCGGTGTAGCTTTATGGCAAAAGAAGAATGCTGGTGCAGCTTCATTACAAAGGCAAATGATGGTGCGACTTCAATGCAGATGCAGATGCAAGTGCTAGTATTGCTTCATTAGACAAAGTAATGGTGATGCTTCAATGCAAATGCAAACTTTGTGTGACTTCATGATAAGAACAATTGGTGTGGCTACGTTGCAAAGACAAGTGTGGAACACCTTTATGCAAAAACAAGTGCTGGCATAGTTAAATTGAAACTACCAGTGCTAGTATTTCTTAATTGCCAAGACAAAGATCAGTACAACTTCAAAGTCAAGTACTGGTAATAGCATCATTGTATCACAAACATCGATGATAACAATGTTGCCTAGATGCCTGCCACTATGAGAACGTCAAGGATGGATGTCGCTAAGAGATTGTTGTTGCAAGGCAAGAATGTGATAATATGGAGACAAACATCACTGTAAGAATGTCGATGTAAAGCTTGATATTAAAGACCAAAGAATAACGAAAGCATGCTGCAAAACAAAAGCAAGCAACAACAAAAGACTTGTCAAAAGAAAATTTCATGGCACGTCTAAACCAAAAAAAAAAAAAAAAAAAAAAAAAAAAAAAAAAAAAAAAATCAACAAAGAGAGAGCTTCAATTTTAATCTCTAGCTAAAAACAAAGAAATAATAAGCATTAAAAAAAATCTTGAATGCAAGAGATGAAGGCTAAAAGGCTAAGAATGCCTAAGTAATGGACAAAACTAATTTCACAAACTCTTATATAGAGAAGTTTTGCTAAACTAGTAGACAAGAAAAATAAAGAAAGTCAAATGGTTCCAGCAAAAAAATAAATAAATAAAGATTATGTTCACATTTCAAAAAATGTGAAAACAGATGAAGTTCAAAGTCAAATTTTGCAAACTCAAATGCACTCAAAATCAAGGAAGTTTGCACCGAATTTTGAAAGAGGATATTCAGCGAAGGGAGACAAAAGATGATGGCTCACTACCTACCTCACGACCTACAAGTCTAAACTCAAGCACCATCTTGTCAGAACGGCCACCGCCAAAGTAGACTAGAAGGTCATAAGTCCAACAATGACCAGCGGCTTTCTCATTCAAATTTGTGAAAATCCAGACCTTATTTCACAAAACTGTCCCCACATAGGTCTTCTACGGCCTTCAATCTACCAAACCTGAAAATTTCAGGTCCAGATACCTAGCCACGCGCTGCCACGCGCCACAAAAAGCTTCGGAGGTCGTGGACTCCTCCTTCACATTTGTGCAAAGCTAGTCCTCATTTCACAAAAGTAACACTACCACTCGATCCAGCGGCCCTCAGTTTACAAAATCTAGAAAAATCAGCCCCAAAATCGCTGCCACGCGCCGCTAGAAGATCCGGCGTTCTCAGCTTCAGTTTCACGCGCTACCAGGCGCCACCAACAGAACTCATGCACATCCACGCGCCCACGCACTGACATGTGCCCAGTAGCCACCTAACGTCACCGATGGCGTCATTGTGATGTCATCCTTCGGATCGATTTGAAGATTTGACCCGGATCCAAACTGCCTAAAAAAAAAAAAGCTTTGACCAAGTTTAACCTTTGACTTTGACCAAAAGTCAAAATTTTCAAAACACACCTATCCCACTCAATTTTTCACATACATTCCGATCTTGGGATCCGTTTCTCCTTCCGAGACTCAGAAATTGTGTAAATGGTCCAATTTCTAAAAAGTTGACTTTTACATAAATCTTGACCAAAACTCAAAATTTTCAGAAAAGACTTGTCTTGCTCAGTTTTTCGCATATATTCCGATTTTGGGGTCTATTTCTTCATTTAAGAATCCAAAATTGTTCAAATACTATGATTCTACAATTGTTGGCTTTAATGTAAACTTTGACCAAGAGTCAAGATTTCCAAGCAAAGCTTGTCCCACTTGGTTTTTTTTTGCGAAGATTCTGATTTTGAAATTCGTTTATTTGTTTAGAACATGGAAACCACCCATCTGACCCACTTCTCTGAAGTACTGGCAGTATCCAAAACTCAAGCTCCCAAAATCAAGATTTGAGATTTTTCCATTTAGTCTGGATTCCCTCAGGGTTATCCTCCAAACTTTATCATGGCTTCTCTTTCAAAGAACGTGTAAAGTTGTAATTTACAACTATGTTTTTGTTGGCTTTTATTCCGTGCCAAATTTGATTGTAATTTTTTTCAATCTTATGTACCATGTATTTCATGTGGGTTTATTTGTAAGGGTTGTGTGTGTGAGAGAGAGTGTGTGAAGACTCAAGGCAATTGAAGACTAAAGCTGTTTTCGCGGGTATCTCACGAGTAAGCTTCCCGCAAAGTGAAGCATGTGCCCTGCACATGACTGGAATGCGAAGAGTCAGGACAGGATGGAGACAGCTGGTTTTCGCGAGTGTCTCGTAGGTAAGGCCTTCCTACGAGATACCCACGAAACATTCTATTTTGCCGAACTGTCATTTCTGATACACACTTTCTGTACCCACACTATATATACCCCCATTACCCACATATGTTGAGGAGTGCTTCTGAGAGAAAACCCTAGCCATAAACATTAAGAGTTAGAGATTGTTATACCCACAATTCTCTACACAACTACGTGTGGATTTTCCTCAACTCCTACCTCTCCATTTCCATACACTTGAGAAGTTGATAGCTCAAACACTTACCACACCCTTTTAGAGTGTCAAGTGAGGTTTTGGTGCTGTTGGGAAGCATTGGAAGAAGCCAGGTTTTGGCGGATGCAATCAGGCGTATTGCAAGATTCGGAGAGCTAGACAAGACACGGTTCCGAGAAGCCTTGTTGGAGTAGGAGCTTGGAGGGCTCAGGTGCATTGGGTAGATTAGGCTTAGAGGGTCTCTTACTATTCATGTATCCCAACTGATTGTCTAGTGGATCGATTACAGCTTGGAGGGCGATGGAAAGGTTTTATGCCGAGTACTTCAATTTCCTCTTCGATAACACATCGGCGTGTTATCTTGTGTTTGCATTCTTCTTCCCTACTCTTTTACCTTTCATTTTACTGCTGTGTTATAATGATTATGGGTTAGAGTAGCTTATATGTTTATCCGCTCGCATTTACTCTATTCCGCACTTAGTTTAAGTTAGAGTAAAATCAATCGAGCCGTAACTTTAATTTGGGGGTCTAAACAGCTCTTGTGTTTTAGCACATTTTAGAGCTTTCAGAACGGATGAACTCTCACAAGTGTATCCTAAACTTAAAATTACATTAAGTCACCAATTCAACCTACCATTCCCGTTCGGTGCCTACCAGTCTCCCACCTACCATTCCCATTTGGTGCCGAACATTTTCATCTACCATTCCCACCAAAAATTCCCATCTGCCATTCTCATTTAACATACCCATCTACCGTTCTTCATCTCTCCGCTATAAATAGAAGGTTCGAATTCATTAAAGCTCATCAAGAAAAACACACTGAATTGTGAAATGAAGATTTGCTTCTTTCAAATTTTCAAATCCTCCTTCTCACAGCCATTTCTCACTATAGCTTAATCATTCTCAATACCTAGTGATGATACAAAAAATCAGCAGTTGAGCTCCTCATCATAGCAGATGGACAAAGCTGTGATTGGGGTCATCTTTGTTAGAGGAAAAACCTACAAAATGAACTAGGTGGAAGGGTAACACGCCGGTGTGGCGTTAGCCAAACCGCCTCCGATGCTTAAGTTAGTAAGGGAGAAGGATTCTAGAGAGAATAAACTAGGGAGTGATTTTCGTCGAGTATTTATATGTACCTTTCACTTTTGTTGCTCTTTCTTTTATAGTTGTATGCCTCATTAATGGGCAATGAATCGCTGTATTTATGCCCAACAGCTAGTACGTTACAAAATCTTGGTCTGAAGTTCACAGCTCATTCTATAACCGTTAGTCCATCCGTTACATTTTGTCATCAATGAGCGTAATAAATGAGTGACATCATCTCTTGGTTAATGATGGTTTCAGCTTAATGACGATCATAAATTTCTAACTCATTAGCTGCCCCCTTGTTCGAATCTTCGTTTGTTGGACGAGATGAGAACATATTCGTCTGATGCTTCATATTCCATGTACTGCGCATTTATGACGAGTTGATGATTGACCAGTTGAGTGCCGCGTGTATGGTCAGGATGCGTTCGACGTGCAGACACTTCTCGGTTTTCCAGCGCGTGTTTTGTTCACTTACTTCGCATTTTTCCCTCATATTTTCCTTTCTCTGTAATCTTTCCTTGTTCAATTTTCATTTTAGGGTTTGTTTCTCCTTCAAGCTTCCTTTCTCTGTCTTACATTCCCTGGTGAGTTCTTCGTGCTCCTATTTCTTTTTCTTTTCTTCCATGGTAGATTACTCTTCTGTTAGGGTTGATTGTCCTTCAGTAGCTTTTCTTTTCACTCGCCTAGGTTGTTTACTTGAGACTGTAGAGGGGGAGTGTCTCAAGTGGGTCAGTCTCTTCATAAGGGAGGATTGTCCTCACAAATTTATCCTTTTTCTTTATTCCCTCTGGTTTCCCATTCTTCTAGGGTTGCTAGATCACTGAAGATGTCTGGGGAGATTAGGACTAGTGAGTTGGAGACGGAGTTATCATCATCTGATGATCGTGTAATTCCTGAGGTTACTTCCCCTTCCACTCCTTATAAAGCTTGGAACATCCCGTGTGCCCTCTTAGAAAAGGATGAGAAGTAGATTAAGGATAGGTTTTAGTTCCCTGATTCGGTTGAGATCAAGATTCTGAGTAATGAGGATAGGGCCTGTCACTCTTATGCTGATGAAGTCTATTTCTACGAGGCAGACTTTACTAGTGGTCTTCGTTTCCCTACTCACCCTTTTGTTAGGGAACTTTTTTCTTATTTGCACCTTGCTCCAACACAATTAGTGCCCAATTCTTGGCGGATCGTCATTTCTTGCATGGTGGTATGGATGTTTGCCAATGACGGGGATGTCATCAAGAAAGACGAGTTCCTTCATTTTTATCGTCTCAGAAAGTCCAAAGACCCTAGCTACTATGAATTTAAGCCGTGGGATAAGGCTTCTAGGTTAAAACTTGATTACCCATTGTCTCTTCGAAATTGGAAGCCAAACTTCTTTTTTGTTTCTAGAGGTGGTTGGGAGTTCATCCCTAGTGAGGACCTAGACGAAGCCCCCAAGTTTTTTCGTAGCTGGGAAACCCCCATGTCTGGTGCGTCTTTCTCGTCATTTTGTTATTTTCATTCTTTGTGAGTGATGGTGGTATGTGACATACTTGTATTTTTGTTTTCAGTTTCCCAACGTCCTTGTTTGAAGAAGAGATATCAGTGTCATGCTGAAAAAGTAAAGGAATATTTGGAGACCGTCATGGACTTTGACGAGCTCGTCTCACCCCAATCATTATTTCTTCATTTCCTGGGTCTGGAACCATCAAGTAAGGTCCGGAGAAATCTAGAAGTTGTGAAAAAGAGTGAGTGTTCCATCTTCTCTTCTTTTTCTTTTCTTCTTCTCTTTCTCTATTTTTTTTTTTTTTTATTATAATATAGTCTCTCTTTTTCCTCAGAAATGACGACTAGATTTAGCAAGCAAAAATTGGCTAAGGCTCAAGAGAAGAAAGTTAAAGGTGGCCTCGTCAGTTGTCTTCTCTCAAAGAAACGTTCGAAGGTAGGGGACGTTTCCAAGGATGATCCCGTGGTGACTGCCCATTCTCCTGCTAAACGTCCTGCTTCTCCCACCTCGTCTCTGGAGGTAATTGCCTCTATCGAGGAGGAGACTAAGAAGAAGAAGAAGAAGGTTGGTGGCAAACCTTTTCTTCCTTTCTTCTGGGACAATGCTGATGTTGCTGCTCTAAAGGCTCATGAGGTGCTCTCTATGGACAACCTAAACCCTTTAATGGCAAAGTTGTCCAACGAAGTGATGTCGTCCCACATTCAGAAACTCGTGCAGGTATGTGTTGATAACGTAGATTGCTTTTTCTTTTTTGTTTTGCTTTTTGTTAAGAGAGATTTTATGTGTAGGCTTTGGGGGAATCTTTGTTCGTTTCTAGGAAGCTTCTAGACTTGGAGAAGGTGTCCACAACTAAGCCCATGATCAAATCCCTTTCTGTTGAGAATGAAACGCTGAAGAACAATGTCACCATCCTTGTTGTCGAGGCTAAGAATGACAAAGAACGCGTGGTGGCCTTAGAGAAGAGTCTTCAAGTGGAGAAGGATTTTTGCAAGCTAAAGGACAAGCAGATTGGTAATCTGGAGTTGAAGTTGCAAAAAGTTGGGGCCACGGCAGTGCAGGAATTCAAGGATTCTTACGAGTACTCAGACGAGTTGTGTGGGTACTATATGGAAGGCTTTGATCTTCTCAAAAAATGGATGGCAAAGCATCACCCTGACTTGGATCTTTCTGGTCTTATTATTGGTGATGTTGAGAAGGAGCTCCTGTCTGACCGTCCTTCTAAGGGTATGGCAGAGAATGTAATGGAAAAAGCCACAACTGTAGCTGAGGTCCAGATGAACAGTAATTTACCCCTTTTTTTTGTAAGATGAAAACAATATCTTTTTATGGGCTCGTTGTTTTGAGCATCTTAACTGAACAATCTTTTTGGGCCTGTATGTTTTGAGCATAGATTTTCTTCCTGACAATGACAAGTAATTTTATGAACTGCTAATAAAAAACTTTTTATAAGTACACCTTTATTGTGTTCAGATGACGAAGGCTTTTGGATACCTTCATGCTTATCTGTATTAAACAACTTTTCATGCTTGGTTGTGTTTAGGCAACCTTTTATGATGATATTAGTTGTGTTAAAACAACTTTTCACGTTTAGCTTGTGTTTGAACAGCTTCTCTTACTAAGCCATATTTGAATGACGATGCTAGTTGTGTTTGAGCAACTTTTTATGTTCAACTGTGTTTAAACATCTTTTTTATTGGGTCATGTTTGAATGACGATTTGAGTTGTGTTTGAACAACTTATTATTTTTGGCTGTGTTTGAACAGCTTTTTTATTGAGTCATGTTTGAATGACGATTTTAGTTGTGTTTGAACAATTTATTATTTTTAGCTATGATTGAACAGCTTTTTATTGATTCATGTTTGAATGACGATTTTAGTTTTGTTTGAACAACTTATTACTTTTGGCTGTGTTTGAACAGTTTTTTATTGAGTCATGTTTGAATGGCGATTTTAGTTGTGTTTGAACAACTTATTATTTTTAGCTGTGTTTGAACAACTTTTTATTGAGTCATGTTTGAATGGGGGTTTTAGTTGTGTTTGAACAACTTATTATTTTTAGTTGTGTTTGAACAACTTTTTATTGAGTCATGTTTGAATGACAATGTTGCGCTATACTCATGACTTAAAGTCGTGGTATTGGAGTGTCTTTAGGTAAACCATTTTTTTTTTCCGTTTATTCATGCTTGAATGATGGTCATATTAGTTGTGTTTAAACAACTTTAATTTAGTCGACTTTGGTAGTTGTGTATTAACAACTTTGACGGCTATGACGCCGTTGGCTTTGTATGACTAGCTTTTGATTTGAAATTGTAACGACGGAGATCCTTGGGACGTCTCCCAAGGATAACTCCTAAGCGTTGCCCATATTTTTATTGACAAGTAATTCATGGATAATCATTGATAAATACGCATGAATAATGCTTTCATGTATTATTGATCTATGAATGACGAAAGTAATAACTGTCGTACATATGGATATGAAGATTTAGGCAACTGGAAATGTAAAGTATTCCTTACTGGCAGTATTTCTTCAAGTTTTCTATGTTCTATGGTCGAGAGAATTCCTGGCCGTCTAAAGACTTTACGTAGTAGGAGCCTTCTCAAGAGTGACGGATTACTTTGTAAGGGCCTTCCCAGGTTGGTCCTAGTTTTCCTTGGGATGGGTCCTTCGTTGCCTGTGATACCTTCCTGAGGACGAGGTCTCTTGTGTTGAGCCTTCTTACCTTGACCTTTCTGTTGTAGTATTGGTCATTGCTTCCTTGTGTTTGGCCATTCGCTTCATAGCTTCTTCTCTGACTTCATCAATTAAGTCCAAGTTGTTGTTAAGCTCCCGCTGGTTCTTCTGATCTTCATAAGTTTTGACTCGAAAACTCGTCAGTCCCACTTCCACTGGTATGATGACCTTAGTGCCAAATGGCAGTCTGAATGGTGTTTCTCCTGTTGGAACTCTTGTAGTCATCCTATATGCCCAAAGGACACTTGGTAGTTCTTCAGGCCATGCCCCCTTTGCCCCTTCAAGCCGAGTTTTGATGATTTTGAGCAAGTTTCTTTTTGCCACTTCTGTCTGCTCGTTGGCTTGAGGGTGTCTTGGAGAGGAGTAATGGTTCTTTACTCCTAAGTCTTGGCAAAATTTTCGAAACTTGGGATTGTCGAACTGCTTTCCAATGTCTGATATTATGACAGGTGGGACTCCAAACCTGCAGATGATATTTTTCCATACAAAGCTTATGACTTTGGCCTCTATTATCGTTGTCACTAGTTCTACTTCTACCCATTTTATGAAGTAATCAATTGCAACAATAAAAAATCTAAGTTGCTTCTTCCCTAAAAGGAATGGGCCCATAATGTCGATCTTTCATTGGGCGAAAGGCCATGGCAAGGATATGGGTGTCATCATCTCTCTTGATCTCATTTGGACATTTGCAAAGCGTTGACACTTATCGCATGCTTTGACGATGTCGTGTGCGTTCTTCTATAAGGTCGGCCAGTAATATCCTACTCTAAGTGCCTTTCCTGCTAAAGATCTTGCCCCAGCATAATTTCCACAAATTCCCTCGTGTATCTCGCGAAGCACATAATCTGCTTCTTCTGAGCTAACACACCTTAGATATGGGAGTGAATACCTTCGTCTGTATAGCGTATTTTCAATAATGACGAAGCAGACCACTCTGATCTATATCTTCCTTGCTTCCGTCTTATCTTCTGGGAGTCATCCTTCTTTCAAGTAACAGACGATAGGAGTCATCCACTTGTATTGTTCTTTTATCTTCAGAACTTGCTCACCTTCTGTGCTTGGTTACCCCCTTATCTCTATACATAGTTCGGAGATCACATTGTAGTCGTCTGATGAGGCCAATCTTGCTAGGAAGTCAGCTTCTGCATTTTTGGCCCGAGGGATTTGCACAAAGTCTAGGCTGTGAAAATGCTGTGAGAATTGTTGGACGTATTCTGCCTCGTTATTCGTTGCTGAGAATTGCAATCTAACTGCATACTTTAATGTTTCTCTTTTTGGAGATATGAGCACTACTCCTGCTCCTCCTACTTTTTTCGTGGCAGACCCATCTGTTTGGACCGTTCATGTTTCCATGGGGAGTTCTTCTTCCTTATAGGGGTAAGTGAATTCTGCAATGAATTCCGCTAGTACTTGGGCTTTGATTGCTGCTCAAGGCCGATATTCGATGTCAAATTGGCCCAATTCAATTGCCCATTGAATGAGTCGTCCTACTACATCTATCTTGTTCATCGTCTTTCTTATTGGTTAGTCTATCATGACGACAATGGAGTGTGCTTGGAAGTACGGACGGAGTTTCTTGGAAGCGACCAACAATGCGAAAGCTATCTTTTCCATCCTTGGGTAACTTGCCTCCGCTCCTTAGAATGCCTGGCTGGTATAGTAGACTGGTTTCTGGACATTTTCTTCTTCTCTAATTAGTGCCGAACTTACTGCAATGTTAGATATTGTTAAGTAGAGGTACAACTTCTCTCCCATCACTGAGGGGCTTAGTAGTGGTGGCTTCGTCAAGTGTTCTTTTAATTTGGCAAGGGCTTCTTTGCATTCGTCAGTCCACTAAAAGGCCTTTTTTAATACCTTGAAGAATGGCATGCACTTGTCCATTGCCCTAAAGATGAATCTGTTTAGGGTTGCGACCTTTCCTGTCAAGCTCTGAACCTCCTTCACTGTTTTTGGTGACTTAACCTCGATTATCGCTTTTACTTTGTCTGGATCTGCCTCTATACCTCGTTGGGACACCATGAATCCCAAGAACTTTCCTTAAGCAACAATAAAAACACACTTTGCAGGGTTTAATTTCATATGTTACTTATGTAGTATGCTGAAGGTTTCTTTTATATTGTCCAAGTGGTTGGCTTCGTCCTTGCTTTTCACCAGCATATCGTCTACGTATACTTTCACATTCCTTCCAATTTGGTGAGAGAACATGCGGTTCACCAATCTTTGGTATGTGGCTCCTGCGTTCTTCAATCCAAAAGGCATAATTTTGTAGCAATACAACCCTTGGCTGGTAACAAACGAGGTCTTCTCTTGTATCCAGAAAATGCATCCATGAAACTTAAGAGCTTGTGTCCAGCAATTAAGTCTACCAGTTTATCAATCCTCGGCAAGGGGAAGCTATCCTTTGGGCAGGCTTTATTTAGGCCTGTAAAATCGATGCACATTCTCCATTTGCCATTACTCTTCTTTACCATTACCACATTTGCTAGCCAATCTGGATAGAAGACTTCTCTGATGAAATTAGCTTCTAGTAACTTCTCTACTTCTTCAGTTTCAGCTTTGTTACGCTCTAGTGCAAATATACTCCGCTTCTGCTGTACAGGTTTGCATTCTGGGTTGACGTTGAGATGATGCTGTATGATCTTCCTATCAATTTCTGGCATATCCTCGTGTTTCCAAGCGAAAACATCTTGGTTTGCCCTGAAGAAGGAAATCATCTTCTCTTTCTCTAGAGTTAGGAGTGCTGATCCTATTTCGATACCTTCGTCGAATCCCCTAGGACAATCTCAACTTCTTATGGTGTTTCTGACAGTTCGGGGATGAGTGCTGATCCTATCCACATGTGGTTCTCCCCAGATGCTAAGGCAGCTTAGTAGCATTCTTTTGCCAGAACTTGGTCTCCTCTGATTTCTCCTACTCCATGGGCTCTTGGTCTCCTCTGATTTCTCCTACTCCATGGGCTGTTGGAAACTTCACCATCAAGTAATATGTTGACGTCGCTGCTCTTAGCCTATTGAGTGCAGGTCTTCCTAAGATAATGTTGTATGTTGAAGGGCAGTCAACTATAAATCAATTTCCTTAGTGACCTGTGTTGGGTAAGTTCCTGCAATTACGGTTAGAGTGACGATGCCCTTAGGGACGATTCTATCCCCTGTGAAGCTTACTAGAGGCGAGGTGAAAGGCCTGATCCTTTTCTTATCCAGTTTCATCTGTTGAAACACAGGCAAGTAAATGATATCTACTGAGCTTCTGTTGTCAATGAGCACCCAGTGGATGTTGAATTCTTCTACCCTCAGTATAACTACCAGTGGATCGTCATGGGGTTGCCTGATGACACGACCGTCTCTCTTTGAGAAAACAATATAAAGCTCATCATTCTTTGGCATCTTCTTTGGAGGGAGCCGCGAATGGACACTGTTTATTTCTCTCCCATGGGCTTTCTTCAAGGACTTCAGTGTTTCGCCCACCGTTAGTCCTCCCGAGATCGTCTTTATCTCTCCTGTAGGAGGTTTGCTATCTCCTGCTCCCTGAGTTCTGATCGTCCTTCTGTTGGTATCTGTGGGGCTCTGTCTTCCTGATATACTTGTGTAACTTTCCTTGTCAGATTAAAGTCTCCACCTGGTCTTTCAAATGCCTACACTCGTCAGTGCAATGCCCATGGTCCTGATGGAGCCTACGATACTTTTTCTTGTTTCTCTTTTCTGCTGGAGTTCTGATTGGTTTCAGCCATTGCAGGAAGGGATCATCCCTTATCTGCATAAGGACCTACTCAATTGGCATTATTAGAGGAGTAAAGTTAGTGAACTTTTGCTTCTTGTCTGGAAGTTCCTTATTTTACCATATGCTCTGCCCACCACTTCACGTCTCTTTCTTCTTATCGTGATTGCTGCTTGTTCCTTCCTCTCTCTTCCTTTTTCCTTTCATTTCTTTTGCGAGCACCGCGTCTTCTGCATTCATGTACTTCTGAGCTTTTCGAAGCAACTCCGCAACTGCTTTTGGTGGACTTTTAGTGATTGAGAAGAAGAAATCCCCTGGCAGCAACCTTTCTTGGAAAGTAGTTAGGATGACTTTATTTTCAGCTTCGTCTACCTATAGTAGCTCCTTATTGAATCAGGTAACGTACTGTCTTAATGATTCTCTTTCTGCTTGTTGAATATTGAAAAGATGGCCAGTTTGCTTTTTGTGTCTTTGCCCCCCAATGAAATGACGAACAAAACCCTTGCTGAGTTGTTCGAAATCTGCAATAGTTCCTGGAGGTATCTTGCTGAACCATACTCTGGCTGTTCCCTTCAGTGTTGTTGGGAATGCCCAACACATCACCAAGTCTGGGGTCATCTACAATAGTATCGATGTCTTGAACGATTCAATGTGATCCAAGGGATCCTTGGAACCGTCATACAACTCCAACTGTGGGAGACGAAATTTCAGTGGAAGGGGACGTTTCAGTACTTCAATAGTAAATGGTAAGTCCGTCCTTTGAATCATCCCATCCAAATTCTCCCTACCTTTGTCCTTCATGGAACTTTTTAACTCATCCATCTCCTTCCTCATGTTGCGAAGCTCATTCTCCATCCTGGAAGAATCTTCTCCTGAGGTCCTATCTCGCCTGTTGGCTTGATAGTTTGATTCTTCTTCATTCTGATTTTCGCCTATTCGTCGACGTTCTACATTTTGGGATTCCATTGTCTTTCGCAGCTCTTCATTCTGGCGAGTCAACTCTTCCACATTAGCTAGGAGGGCCTGGATTTGTTGTTGTTGCACAGCTTCTTGCTGTTATGTGATTTCTGATTCCATCTCATACTTCGAGGAACTCTTTTGTCACTGGGAAAGATGGCTTGAATGATTAGCGTTTCCCATAGACGACGCCAAACTAATGTGCAAAAAATCAGCAGTTGAGCTCCTCGTCGTAGCGGATGGACGAAGCTATGATTGGGGTCGTCTCTGTTGGAGAAAAAACCTGCAAAATGAACTGGGTGGAAGGGTAACACGCCGGTGTGGCGTTAGCCAAACCGCCTCCAATGCTTAAGTCAGTAAGGGAGAAGGATTCTAAAGAGAAAATACTAGGGAGTGATTTTCGTCGAGTATTTGTGTGTGCCTTTCACTTCTGTTGCTCTTTCTTTTATAGTTGCATGCCTCATTAATGGGCAATGAATCGCTGTATTTATGCCAAATGGCTAGTGTGTTATAAAATCTTGGTCTGAAGTTCACAGCTCATTCTTTTGTCATTAATGAGCGTAATAAATGTGTGATATCATCTCTTGGTTAATGACGGTTTCAGCTTAATGACAATCGTAAATTTCTGATTCATCACCTAGTGACCAATATTGCTTCGTAATCAGTATGAACTCAACCTTCTCATGGTTTAGTAGAAACCCTCCTTATAACATCATTGTAGTTTTGAGATCTAAACAAACTTTGTCTCTCCACTTAACAACCTTATTTGTCCATAAAATTTCACATAACATAGCCCACGTCATTGTTCCTTGTAGTCTCAGATCTACCTAGCCAGGAGATCTAAGCCCAACTGAATCACATGTACCCTAACTCAAGGAGCTTCCTAACTGCTTTGAGAACTCCATAGTCCTTCTCAAGTTGTTTGGTCTTCCAGCAGAACCAGAGGTTCGGAACAAACAGCAACTTGGCTGGTTTCTAAAACCAGGATCACAAGTTAGCTCCATCTTTCATTTTCTGGGCTTTTCCAACATACTCAAGACCATAACCCCATATCTCTCAACCGACCGCCTGACTTTTTTCATATCTTTCAACATATGTCATTAGTTAGGGGTTGTGGAAAGTGTTAGGACCACCCTACAAATTTTCTCCCATCCAACACTCACAGCGACCTCCAAGGTCCCAGCTCATCAAAAATCAGCCTCTGGTGTCAGTTAACCAAAGATGTGTTTCCACCAAAGCCTTATTCCATGTCGCCACCAGTTCAGGACACAAAGGACATCATTGCTGGTACTTCAGAACACATTTTTCTGGAATTGCTCCAACTTAAATTCTGCTTGTAGTATTTCAAAAAGTATTCTTCTGAAATTACTTCAACTTAACCTCCATCGGCATGGTCCCATCACATAGGCACACTCTACTACTTACCGACGAACTCCGCTCGGCATACAGTCAGTCTCATGTTCCAAAATATACTCCCCGAAAACATCTACACCAAAAATTCCCCGACATACAGGTCCAGCTCCATGGTGTCGTATGTTTCACACAGTCACCATCTCCGCTTCATCTTCATCGTCTTCTTTTCACAACCACCACAAGCAGACCCAAAATCCATATGCTTCTGAAATTACCTCAACTTAACCTAAGCGATACAATATCACATGCACACTCAACCACTTTCCCACATGTCCTCTCTATTATCCAAAGTATATTCTTTTGAGATCACTTCACCAGGAGTTCTTAAAAATGCGAGGCTAGCCCCATAGCTCTACATGCTATACCCAGCCAACATCCTCACCTCATCACCATCTTCTATACCTTGTGATCACTGCCAACAATCCAAATTACTCTTCTGAAATTACCTTAGCTTAACCTCTGCCGATATGATTAAATCACGCAAGTACATCTTGCTACTTGCAAATAACTTTTTGCCTCACTAGCCCATTCTAAATACCATGGGACACTCTTCTAAAATTACCTTAACTTAACCTCTACTGAAATGATTCAATCACACAAGTACATCCAACTACTTGTAAATAACTTTCAACCTTACCAACCTATTTCAAATACCATGGAACACTCTTTTAAAATTACTTCAACTTAACCTATGTTGAGAAGGCTCAGTCATGCAGGTACAATCAACTACTTGTTGACCACTTTTCGGTCTCATCAAAACCTTTCATGTAGGTGGGTCTACTCTTCTGAAATTACTTCATCCTGCTGAAAGCTTCATCACCTTCAACTACTTCACTTGAAGAGTCAAGTGTCAAAATCCATTTTCGAAACTCATTCCCTCACCACACTCCGAAACTATGTGCGTGAACGAGTCTTGAGGGGGCATTTGTAGAGAGGGAAAATTCCCGACCTATCACAAGCTGACACATCAATTCAACTTCAATTATATTTAACTTCAATTAAATCTTGAATAGTATATCCAACAACCTTGATTATATAATTTTTGACATTCTTAATCAATTCAATCTTCTTTGTTCTTGACCAATCACACCTTGCCCCAAAACTTGGGTTAGCTATTATAAACTTCAAGCAAAAATTAACAATTCTTTCTTCTTTTCCACTTATTTTAAACCACTGTTCAATTTCAATAGGAAAAAACCAACTCATTCCACACGTAATTGCCAATAACCACAAAAATGCAAGAACTGATGGCCGTATTGACTGTAGTCAATCTATGCAAAGGGACCCATGCAATGGAAAATTAGCTTGCTTTGATCGGGAGATGATGACACAATGAAAAATCCAAAAATCTTCCAGAGAGCAATATTTCTTTGATAGTAATAGGATCTTGACTTGAAGTTTATATGAGCTAAGTAGCTAACCCATGATTGGGGCTAGGTGAGTTTGGTCCTCATTGCATTTGCATGGGTGTTTCCCCTTCCTTGACAGGTCCTTAATTGAATCGCCGCCCAAGCATATAGTAAATGGGCTTGTACAATTCCACAAATAAGGTTATTGCAGCTGGGTCTGTGTCACTATCTAGAAGCGAAGGCTAATGTTTCTTACCTAGTCATTGTAAGTGGGTTGGTATATTACATGCAATGATGGAGGAAGCGTCACTGAGATTCACAGGTATGGCATCATTTTTACTCTTTATGACACCAGACTCCACATGTTAAAGTTGTGTAATTGTGTGAGATAATTGAATGATAAGCAAAAGTATGAAAGAAATAGCATATATAAAGGTTTACGTAGTTCGGAATAACATCAACAATAAGAAAACCCTTAACGACTATATATGGTATTAATATAAGCAATACTTTTTACAGTGAACCTAATTTAAAGTTTATATACTAGAGAATATTTGACTAATCTTAGAATAACTTAAGACTAATATACAAAGTTAATTAGTATTTTGGCATCCCATTAAGGGAGAAGATACAAAATTATCAATTAAAAAAATAATAATAATCATTTGAAGTTATCCGCTTAGTGCTAAAAGTTGGAACCTTTATTAAAGTGTAGGGCTATGCACCATTTTCTGATTCCACTAATCTAATTAAGGACCTCATATGAAACGTTTTATAAAGTTTTAGAAGTAAATCATGGCTATTACACCATTTACTGATTCCACTAATTAATCTAATTAAGGACCTCATATGAAACCTTTAATGAAGTGTTAGAAATAAATCATGACCATTACATCATTTACTGATTCCACTAATCTAAGGACCTCATATGGAACCTTTGATAAATTGTCAGATATAAATCGTGGCAATTAAACCATTTGCCGATTACACTATTCAGATTCTCAAAAAAAGAAGAAAAAAAAATTTGCAAACTTCGCAGCAATTCCACTATCAGTAATCCAACAAGGACGCAATTGCATTATGAGGTTCTATTCAAAAAGAAATTTCTAAGATGATTTTGAGGAAATCATGCCGGTAGATTCATGTAAATTTCTGCACTTCAGTAGGGTTCAAAAAGACAATGCTTCATGATAATCACGTTGGTATTCATTCAAAGTAAATATATAAGAGCATTAGTATTGGTGGTGCTAAAAAGCTATATTGCTATTTTTAGCACCACCAAAATACAAATTTATAGCTACATTGGTGGAGCCAAAGCCAAATAATTTTGCTCCACAGTTACAGTGCATAGCCAAACGGTAGCTCATAGGTAAAAAAAAGTATTATTAAATTGCGTGTTCACACTACTTTATATTAAATATAGTATTTTATTCATGTCTTCACACTGCTTTGTAGTGAATATATTATTTTATTGTAGTTGATAAAGCAAGATTTCGCCTCGTCAGTATGTTCCTTGTCAGTACAATGGACAACCTGGAGATCCTGTGCCAGAGAAAACACTAAGTGGGTAATGGCACCGATTTAGGGCCTGCTAAGGACCCTCCGATGCCTCAATTAGCTTAGGCTTTTTAGAAAATAAGTAATCTATAGCGCAATCTATGTGTGTATGTGTTTGTATGAATCATTTACCTGGCTTTCTTGGTTTATATAGCCTCTGTGTGAATAAATGCTTTGTGTAACGTTGTACTACAGCTGGAGGAGTTATGGCTCAATGATGACCACTTAACCCCCAGCCTTTTACTCTCTGTAACGGTCATTTAAATACACATTATTGGACTGTAGTAACGGTTTCGCACTCATTTATCACTCAATCATTGAATGTTGTCTGGAATTAATGCACTTACGCTCGTCTATACTCTTACTCATCATTATTATGGACGGTGTGCAAGTATAGACAACCATTTATATGCTACTCATCAGTTGCCCCCTTTATTCCTTTGTCGTCATTCATTTGGACGAGCAAAGGAATATGGAAAATCTTTTTTAGCGGGTCAGCTTGTTCGTGCCTCAAGATTCTCGTCTCATCACATTTATTGTGAGGCGATATTCCCATCAGGTGATTGCCACGTTTCCCTTTTGTATTGGTCGCACGTGTGTGTTTTCCTTTTGTTTCCCACACATTGATTTTGCTTCCCTTTTTCAGCAAAAACTCCTCATATTCTCCTTCTTCTTCAACACGGGCTGTATTTGAAGTCCGAAACTTTCAAAAAAGAAAGCTCCTGCACATTCAGTACAGTAAGACTCCTTTTCCTCAAAACTCCATTAATGGTTGATTTTGCTTTCATTAAGCAAGAAGCTCCCACTATTTCATTCTTCTTCGCTAGGTTAGGGGTGTTCTTAGAGTTCTCTGGTGGGTATCATCCTCAAGTAGGTTTGTTTTTACCTCAAGATTGTGGGGCTTTCAGACCTGTTTTGACCACTCTTTACCCTCTGATTCGTCATTCCTTGATTGCTCATTACTTAGAGATGACTGTCGTAGAGTATAGGGACACCGATGTTAGGTCTAGCGAACTCGATACTGGTCTGTCTTCAAGTGGTGAATCTATGGATAAAGATTTTGAAATTGTAGTATCGAAACCCTCGTCATCTTCTAAACCCTCCTCTTCTTCATCTTCAATCCCTTCCATGTTCTCTCTGAATCTTGCTCTTCAGAGCAGAGGCACCTGAAATCTATAAGAAAAAGATTTCATTTCCCTAGAAGGGTTGTCAGAAGATTACCTCGTCCAAATGGAAAAGCCTGCTCCTTTGCCCACGATGAGGTTAGTTTTTACGAGGCTACTTTTTCGTGTGCCCTTCGTTTTCCTGTTCACCCTTTCATTATGCAACTTCTTTTTATTCTTAATGTTGCACCAGGACAACTCGTCCCTAATGCTTGGAGGACGATTATTGGTTGTATGTCAGTTTGGGTATCTACCCACGATGGGGACATGATAACCCTGAATGAATTCCTTCATTTATACCGTTTGAAACCTTCTAACCACTATGGGTATTTTGAACTTTTTCCTTGGAGTAGGGAGTCTAGGATAGTCCGTAGTTTTCCTACTTCTTTTCGTGACTGGAAATCACGATACTTTTTTGTTCCTGGATTTGGATGGGAAACCATGATTGACGACCTGTGGGGTGAGGTCCCATGGTTGCTACGGAAATGGGAAATCCCCTCTCTTAGTGCGTTCCTCTACCTTTCCGTTAGACCAACTGTTTTAACTTATCATTTTCTGATTCTCCAACTTGTTTTGCAATTTCTGATCGTCCTAAGTTGGAAGACCGTTATCAAGGACGAGTTCAAACTGCTCTTGAGTTTGCCCTTACAATCGAAGATTTTGACAACTTGGTAGACCCTCGTCATTTGTACGACTATTGTCTTGGACCTGAACCCTCAGCATTTATGTTAAAGAAGATTGCTCTGGAAGAGAAGAGTATGTGTAACTTGACCTTTTCTTCTCTTATTCCCCTTTTCTTTATAGGAACTTGGTTTTCTAACTTTCTATTTTGTAGAAATGACTACCAGGTACAGCAAAGATAAATATGTCCGTGTGAAGAACTTGAAGAATGAGCCTTTGTCTCAGCTTACCCCTAGATCGAAGAAACGTAAGCTAGATGAAGGAAAAGATGAAACTCCTGCCCCCTTTTCTCTTTTTGGCACCCCATCTTTTCCCACACCTTCCCTCGAGATGATGACCTTCACTCCTCCAACCACTCGCTCCAAAAGGAAGGGTAAGGTTGGCAAGAGTGTCTGGAAGATCCTGCCACTACCCTTGTATGAGCTCATAATGTTATTACTGACAACGAGCTTAGAGGTCTCTTGTCCATCCCTTCTCACGAACTGGTCAGCTGTCACATTCATAAACTGGTGTAGGTATTTTACTCAACTACTTTTTATTTCTCATTTAGTATTTACACTTGTTAAAAGTTTTAGGTTCTTGGTGAATCCCTGCATTTGACGACAGATTACCTAAGCAGTAAAGAGAAGGTAGTGGTGGCCAATTCCAAGGTTGACTCAATTAAGGCCGAGAGCTCAAAGTTGAGGAAGGATCTAATCGAGGCAATGGACCAGGCAACAAAGGCTAAGGAAAAGGTGAAGGAACTCAAAGACACGTTGAAGGTGGAGAAGAAGCTCATCATTCAAAAGGATGAGGAAGTTCAAGCTGTCCTTCTAAAGACAGACGAAGAACGTGTGAAGGTGATCACCATATTTCTTAAGTTTGGTCGCTTCTCTGATCTCAAATTCGTCCAATACTTCAAGGGCTTCGACCTTCTTCGTAGGTGGATGATGAAACACCATAGCCAGGTAGCAGACTTTGTGAACCTTGACTTCAAAGCCATTGATACCGAGATTCTTGCCGACGAGACTAGAGAGAAAAAAGGTGAAACTATTGCTGATGCTGCTGAAGGAGATGGTACTACCCTAGGTGGAGTTGTGGATGAGGCTCACATGGACAAGGGCCATGTTGAGAAGGCCGTCGCTGCTCCTTGAAAGGAAGATAACTTTTTGTTGTTGCTTTCTTTTTTTCTTTTTTTCTTTTTTTGAAAACTCTGGTTGCCTTGTGTTTTGAGGCTTTAACTCAAAGACAATAGATGCCTCCTGTTTTGAGGTTTTTAGAAACAATGAATATTTTGGATGTCTCGTGTTTTGGGGCTTTTGTTTTTATAAGCAATGCCCTTTATCTAGGCTTCTTTTTTATCTAGCTTTTGCTCAAGGAGTCTTTGCTATGGCTTAAATCTTGAAGTTACAATACTAGACTTCGTTGTTTGAGGCTCTTTCATCCATACATGATATTCCTTTTCGGAATAAATTATATGAACTTGGAATTTTCATACTTTTGTGATTCTTATCATTTTGGATTCTCGCTGTGTTCATGGTTTGAACTCATTGTTGGAGTTTTTACCATATTTATGATTTAAACTCGTTATTGGAGTTTTTACCATGTTTATGATTTAAACTCGTCGTTTGAGTTTTTACCATATTTATGATTTAAACTCTTCATTCGAGTTTTTACCATGTTTATGATTTAAACTCGTCATTCGAGTTTTTACCATGTTTATGATTTAAACTCGTCATTCGAGTTTTTACCATGTTTATGATTTAAACTCATCATTCGAATTTTGAATTTTTACCACGTTTATGATTTAAACTCGTCATTCGAATTTCGAATTTTTACCACTTAGCCATGGATATCTCCTTCTCGTCTGTAAACTTAAATTTGAAGCTTTGTCAAACTTATTAAAAAAAAGATGGCTTATGGAGCCTTATTATTTCATGCACCCTCATTTACGAGGGGGTTACAAAGAATTTACTGAAAATAACTTGACCAAAATACTTGAAAGGAAAAAATGCTTAAAGGAAAAAACAATGAAATCTCGCTTATCTAATGCATCGCCAGGCGAGGTACTCCTATAGACGGAGCTTATTAATCCAAGTACTTCTTATTGATAATACTTCTTGAGATGTTCCACGTTCCAGGGATGCGGCAGTGGATTACCGTCGATGTCCTTTAGGTAGTAGCTTCCTCTCCTTGAGTAATGGACGACCTTATATGGACCTTCTCAAGTAGGGCCCAATTTCCCTTAAGCTGGGTCCTTAATGGCTTGTGAGACTTTTCGCAATACCAAATCGATGGGGTTGAACCTTCTAAGTTTTACCCTCTGATTGTGGTACTTTGCCATCTTCTATTGATATCGGGCCATCCTCAGGGCTGCCTCATCTCTAACTTCAGGTAAACAATCCAAGTTGAGTCTCAACTCATCATTGTTTGATCCTTCGTCATAGTGAGCTCGCCTAAGACTAGACACCCCTACTTCAATAGGAATGACTGCTTCCATACCGAAAGCCAATTTAAATGGCATTTCTCCTGTTGGTGTCCTTACAGTTGTTCAATAAGCCCATAGCACTCCTGGTAACTCCTCTGACCATGCACCCTTTACCCCCTCAAGTCGTGCTTTGATGAGTTTGAGCATGGTATGATTTGTTACCTTTGTCTGTCTATTAGCCTGTAAGTGCCCAAGTGATGAATAGTGGTTTTTTATTCCTAGTTTTGTAGAAAATTCCCTGAATTTTCAATTGTCAAACTGTCGACCATTGTTAGAGATAATCTTCTTTGGGATTCCAAACCTGCAAACAATGTTCTTCTAGATGAAGCTCTGTATTTTGCCTTCAGTGATTACTGCCAATGGTTCTGCTTCAACCCATTTGATAAAGTAATTAATGGCAACGAGCAGGAACTTGACCTGCTTCTTCCCCTGAGGGAGTGGACCAACGATGTCGATCCTCCATGTGGAGAATGGCCAAGGTGAGGAGATACTCGTCAGTAATTCTCCAGGTATATGCTGCACATTTCTGAACCATTGACACTTATCACATTTCTTGACTAGTTCAACTGTGTCTTTCTGCATAGTTAGCCAAAAGTAACCTGCCCTGATCGTCTTTCCCACCAAAGATCGAGGTCCTGAATGGTTTCCACATACTCCTTCATGGATTTCATGCAACACATATGTTACTTGTTCAGGAGTTAGGCATTTCAAGTATGGCAACAAGAATCCTCTCTTGTAAAGTTCACCATTTACGATAGTGAATCCAGCTGCTCTGACTCTAACCTTCCTTGCTTCTGACGAGTCAGACGGTAGTTAGCCGTCTCTGATGTAAGAAAGGATTAGGTCCATCTAGGTGCTTGATCGCTAGACTGCAAAGGCTTGTAATCCGTCGACACTAGGGATTGTCTGCACTTCCATGAGCAATTCTGCCATTACTGAGGCATCTTTAGTTAACG
This sequence comes from Notholithocarpus densiflorus, assembly GCA_030021035.2. Classification (NCBI taxonomy): domain Eukaryota; kingdom Viridiplantae; phylum Streptophyta; class Magnoliopsida; order Fagales; family Fagaceae; genus Notholithocarpus; species Notholithocarpus densiflorus. The sequence continues at coordinate 69,708 of JARYZH020000555.1, forward strand.
CAAGTTTAGCAACCTCGTCAGCAGCTGAGTTGTTCTCCCTTGGGATTTGCTCGAACTTAACATCATCAAATTCGTCAATGAGTTGTGTCGTCAGCCTGAGGTACCTCTTCATTCTCTCTTCCTTTGCTTCGTATTCATTGGTTATTTGCCCAACAATTAGCTTAGAATCAGTCCTCAATCTCAAATTCTTAATTCCCAAGGTTCTTGCAATTCTCAAGCTAGCAAGGACCGCTTCATACTCTGCTTCATTGTTCGTTGCTAGAAATTGGAGTTGAACTCCATACTTAAGGACGTCGTTCTCGGGTGACGTTATAATGATACCGACACCTCCAAGCCCTAGAACAGATGAGCCATCTACACAGATCATCCAATACTCTGCCTCTTGATTTAGATATGGAAGAGTGAATTTTGCAATAAAATCTGCTAAAGCCTGAGATTTGATCGTTGTTCTTGGCCTGTACTCAATGTCAAACTGGCTTAGCTTAACAGCCCACTAGACTATGCACCCTGCAGCATCTGGTTTGCTCAACGCTTTTCAGGCACCCTGAAAAGCCTAACTTGTGTAGTATACGGGTTGTTGTACCTTGGGTTCTTCACGGATTAACGCCAAGCTGACAGCTGTTTGTTACACAACTAGATACAAAAACAGATCTTCTCCTTCTACTGACGAGCTCAATAATGGAGGCTTGGCCAAGTACTCCTTGAAAGGCTGCTTCACACTCGCACATCCAATGGAAAGCCTGCTTAAAATTTTTAAAGAAGGGGAGACACTTATCAATGGCCTTCGAGACAAACCTGTTTAATGCTACCACTCACCTTGTCAGCCTTTGCACCTCCTTGACTGTCTTAGGAGAAGTCATGTCAAGTATGGCTCTGACCTTCTCTGGATTTGCCTCAATTCCTCGCTGAGATACCATGAAGCCTAGGAATTTTCCTAATGAGACCCCGAAAAAACACTTTGCAAGGTTGAGCTTCATTCTATAACTTCTCAAAGTATCGAACATCTCTTGGAGGTCTTCAAGGTGAGTTTTGGCTTCCTTGCTTTTTAGGAGCATGTTGTCCACATAGACCTCCATATTCTTGCCTATTTGCTTACTGAACATCTGGTTTACCAATCTTCGGTATGTGGCACCTGCATCCGTACGGCATGACTTTATAGCAATATATGCCCTGGCTAGTGACGAACACAGTTTTCTCCTGATCTTCCTTCTTCATTAGGATCTGGTTATAACCTGAAAAAGCATCCATGAAGGTTAGCAGTTCATGACCAGTTGTCGAATCAACGAGCTGGTCAATTCTGGGAAGGGGAAAACTATCTTTGGGACATGCATTGTTTAAGTCTGTGAAGTCCACACACATTCTCCACTTTCCATTGGACTTTTTTACCATGAAAACATTGGCAAGCCATTCGGGGTAGTAAACCTCTCATATAAATTCGGCGGCTAAAAGCTTTTCCACCTCTTCCATAACTAGTTTGTTCCACTATGGGGCGAATACTCGTCTCTTCTGTTGAACGGGCTTCTTTGTTGGGTCAACATTGAGACTGTGCTCTATTACTTATTCGTCAATCCTTGGCATATCTTCATGGCTCCATGCAAAGACATCCAGGTTCTTTTTCAAAAACTTCACTAGCTCGTCCTTTAAGGACTGTTAAAGCTCCTTTCCTACCTTGGTAGTTTTGGATGGGTCTCCTTCCACCAGCTCTATGTTTTCCACTTCCTCCATGGGCTTGGGTTGTTCGTCCTGTACCATCCAGGTGTGATTCTCTCTGGACGCTAGGACTGCTTAGTAACATTCACTGGCTAAAAGTTGGTCTCCACAAACTTCTCCAATCCCGTAGGAGGTCGGGAATTTTACTTTCAAGTTGTATGTGGAAGTTGCAGCCTTAAGGTGATTAAGGGTTGGTCATCCAAGAATCACATTATAAGATGAAGGGCAATCGACGATCAGAAAGTCTACCTCCCTTGTCACCTGAGCGGGGTAAGTCCCTGCTGTAATGTACAATGAAATGATGCCCTTTGGATAAACACGGTCTCCACTGAAACTGACCAACAAGGATCCAAAGGGTCTAAGGCGTTTTGGATCCAACTTCACCTGTTGGAAAGCCATCATGTACATTACATCTGCCGAGCTTCCGTTGTCCACCAACACTCTTCGGGTGTTGTACCCTTCAATGGTTAGCATAATGACAAGGGGGTCATCATGTGGCTGCTTGATCCCTTTCACATCTCACTTGGAAAAAACAATGTCATCAATCCCGGTACGATGATGTTTTGCTATTGGGTGTTTGATATGAACATTGTTTACTTGCCTTTGGACTGCCTTTCTCAGGGACTTGTATGATCCCCTAACAATCGGTCCTCCGGTGATCGTCCTTATTTCTCCCACGATCTGCTTGGGATTGTCCCAATCTTCTTCCTTATGGTCGTCGGTAGACTTCGCTTCCGTCCGCTGGCAGACCTGATAATCTTTCTTGACAAACTTTTGAAGTTTTCCCCTCTGGATCAAATCCTCTATCTATTCTTTCAAATCTTGGCATCGTTAGTATAATGACCATGATCCTTGTGGAAGCGGCAGTATTTTTTTATATCTCTCTGTTTTGAGGACGAGCTTAATGGTTTAGGCCATTTTAATGCAGGGTCATCCTTTATCTACATGAGGATTTTGTCCATGGGCATCAACAAAGGAGTGAAATTCAACTTTTTCTTTGATGATGTCTCTAGACCACTTTTGCTAACCTTGGCTTCAGTGAGATTATCTTTGTGATCCCTCTTCTTACCCTGGGACTCAGTGCTTTCCTCCTTCTTTCGCTTACCCGTCAGTCCCTTTGCAATTAGTGCATCTTCCCTATTCATGTATTTTTGCGCTTTGAACAACAGATCCATCATTGAAATTGGAGGAGTCTTCCCTAGAGAGAAGACAAGGTTAGGATTGTTCAACCCTGCTTGGAAGGTCGTCATTATCACCTGATCATCTGCTTCGTCAATTTCCAGTACTGCTTTGTTAAAACGTTTTACATACTCTCTCAAGGTTTCCCCTTCTTGCTGCTTCACAGGCAAAAATAATAAGGTGGGCCTCTTATGGCGTTGTCCCCCAATGAAATGACAGACAAAGGAGTCGCTCAGCTGGTCAAAATTTGCAATAGATGTCGTGGGCAGCTTACTAAACCACACACTTGCTGCTCCCCTAAGAGTTGCTAGAAATGTCCTGCAAATGACTTCATCTAAGGTTTGCTGGAGGCTTAGAATTGTCTTGAATTCCCCTATGTGATCCAAGGGATCCTTAGTGCCGTCATAAACTTCCAACTGAGGAAGACGAAATTTGGGAGGCAAGGGGCACTCCAAAATGCTAGTAGTGAAGGGTGAGTCCGTCCTTTTGATCATGCCATCAAGGTTTACTACTGTCTTACCCTTCATGGCGTTTTTGACTTCGTCTAACTCCTTCCTCATGTTCTTCATCATTTGATCACTACCATGAGTTGACTACGCGGTGTGTTCTGAAGTTTCTCTTCTGCTATTTCCTAGGCTGTGGGCTTCATCATCATTGTCGTTGTAGTTACGCCGAGACTGTGACATACTCGTGCCCTCTAGATGTGCTTTTTGTTTCAAGTCTTCATTCTGTTTCATCAATTCTTGCACATTAGCTGTCAGTGCTTGAATTTGTTGAGCCATTACCACCGAATCTGGTGGTGCAGTAGTGGTTAGGTCCATCAGTTTTGTGGAACTTAATCAACAGTGAATTCAACGGCTTATGGTCGATTCCCACAGACGACGCCAAACTGATGAAGCAAGATTTTTCCTTGTCAGTATGTTCCTTGTCAGTACGATGGATGACCTGGAGATCCTATGCAAGAGAAAACACTAAGTGGATAATGGCACCGGTTTGGGGCCTACCAAGGACCCTCTAATGCCTCAATTAGCTTAGGCTCTTTAGAAAATAAGTAATCTGTAGAGCAATCTGTGTGTATATGTGTTTGTATGAATCATTTACCTGGCTTTCTTGGCTTTATATAGCCTCTGTGTGAATAAATGCTTTGTGTAACGTTGTACTACAGCTGGAGGAGTTATGGCTCAATGATGACCACTTAATCCCAGCCTGTTACTGTCCATAACGATCATTTAAATACACATTATTGGATGGTAATAACGATTTCGCGCTCATTTATCACTCAATCAATGAATGCTGTCTGGAATTAATGCACTTACGCTCGTCCATACTCTTACTCATCATTATTATGGACGGTTTGTAAGTACGGACGACCATTTATATGCTACTCGTCAGTAGTGGATATATTATTTTATTGTGTTGTTTATATTATTTTATTGTGTTGAAAGCTAAAATAAAACCACTGATGTTTGGTGTTTTGTAAAGTGAGAAGGTAAGATAGATAAAGTAGTTTTTTGTGGAGCCATATTGCTAAATTTATGACTCTACCAATGTGGATGCTCTAACAATCAACCGCCCTTTGCATCGCACTCATCAATCAATCATACACTCTAACAAGGCTCCATCTGTTTCCATTTCCATTCTAATAGTAGCAATATGGGTTCTTTATATCTTGATGCACTCCACAACTATGGTTATTGCAGCTGGCTCTGTGGCAGCATCTAATTCATCAGCGCTTGAAGGGAAAGCTCTCCTGGAGAATGGGTGGTGGAGTGGTGAGTCTACCGATATGTCCTTAAATCATTGCGTGTGGTTTGGAATCAAATGCAATGATGGTAGAAGCGCCATAGAGATTGACATGGCTAAGGTCAATCCGGTGTTCTATCTGGGAGATGAGGGAGTTGAGTTCAATAAACTCAACTTCTCTACTTGCCCAAATTTAGTTCGTCTTAATGTTTCTTATTATGGGCTTTAGGGGAGCATCCCAGTTGAGATAGGCACCCTTTCGAAGCTCACCCACCTTGATCTATCCCATTATTATCTCACAGGTGAGTTACCTCTTTCATTGGGAAATTTAGGGTGCGTTTGTTTTGGTGGTAAACGCTTTCAGGAAATCATTTTCCACCTGACCCGGGTGTTTGGCAACTACGAAAAATAGAATTTTTCGAAAAATCATTTCATTTGACCTGTAATTTACTCCTTTGACCCGGAAATGGTTTTAAACTTTCATTTTCACTTCAAACCATTTCCGGGTCACACGCGAAAGAGAGAGAGAGCGAGAGAAAGAAGAGAGCTCAACCACTGCACTCACACCGATCCAGCCACTCACACTGATCCAGCTCACTCCAGGTCACGCCGAGCTCAGCCATTCGATCCTCTCCCTCACGGTAGTCCGATCACTGAGCCAAACGTAGACCCACGGTGAGTTTTCCTTCTCCGGTTGACCGTTTTACACCTCCGATCCACACACCTCACCTCACCTCACCTCACCTCCGATCCACACACAAGTCCGTTCCACATCCCCTCAAACTCAGATATGCCAAAATCCATAACCCATCCTCCTGACCCACCTCTCGGATCCGATCTTAGCATTTTATATATATATATATATAAATATATTTATATATTTATTTATATAAATATTTTTATAATTATTTACTTTTTTTATTTAATTTTTTTAATTGTCCATTTTTTATTTAAACTGTGTATTAGTCATGGATGTTTAAGGGGATCAATGTTTTTGCCGTGCTTTTGGGTAGAATTTGGCTTAATGGGTTATGCGTATGAAATTTTGGAGCTTGACTCATGATTGGGTTTAGGGTGATCAATGTTTTTGCTGTGCTTTTGGTTAGAATTTGGCTAGTTGGGTTACACATATGAAATTGAAGGAGCTTGACCCATGATTGGTTTTTGCTGTGATTTTTTTTAGAATTTGGCTAGTTGGGTTATGTGTAGAACTTTTGCTGTGATTTTTTTTTTAATTTGGCTAGTTGGGTTATATGTAGAAATTTTGGAGCATGACCCATGACTGGTGTTATTATTTTCTTGCAGTAGAATATGTGTGTGTTTAAACCTTAATTAAAGGTGCATTGGGTATATAGGTGATTGTAAATAGAATGCAATGTGATGGTATTGTGATGATATCAATGTGCAGTTATCAATGTGATGGTATTGTGATAGTGTAAATATTGATTGTAAATAGAATGCAATGTGATTTGGTACTCATTATCAATGTGGTTTGGATGTTTTCTGTTTGTGGCTGTTTTTATTTACTGTGTAATCAATAGCATGCTTGTTTACATACCTCTTAGACCACAATGTTTGTGATTTTGTGTTGGAGCAATAGATGGTACACATGTTCGTGCATCTGTGCCACCTGAAATACAAGGAAGATTTCGTGGTCGCGAAGATGGAATCACACAAAATGTGTTAGCTGCCATTAGTTTTGACTTAAAGTTCACTTATGCATTGGCTAGATGGGAAGGCAGTGCACATGATTCACGTGTGTTAAATGATGCATTTGCTAGGCTAGGGGGATTTTCAATTCCCGACGGTATTATACGATTACTTCACCTTTTTGGTTTATTAGTTTAATAAATATTGTGCGTTTTCCTAAGCATAGTAGTGATTTGGTTTTATTTTTGAATATATGTAGGTAAATATTATCTTGGTGATGCTGGGTATGGTAATAAAAATGGAATATTGTCACCTTATCGGAGTGTGCGATATCACTTGAAAGAGTTTAATGATCGTCCTCCTGAGAATGAGCAAGAATTGTTCAACCTCCGACACTCTTCATTGAGAACTACCATTGAGCGAGGGTTTGGAGTTTTGAAGAAACGTTTTCGAGTGTTGGATGCAAAACCATTTTGGTCTTTTGAAACCCAAGTGAAGGTAGTGTTAGCATGTTGTGTGGTTCATAATCACATTATGGGGGTTGAACCAAATGACCATATTATGGAAGATGCAATGAACCAAGTAGAGTCTAGTGACCCCCAACAAGAAACACAATCACATCGGGAGTCCATTGAAGATAGTAGATCATGAAATGCTAAGAGAGATGAGATATGCCAAGCTATGTGGTCTGATTATACCAGGAGTGGAGAGTAGTACTTTATTTAGATTTCTATGATTGTAATATGTGTTTTTTCTTTCTGTTTTTTGTAAAGACAATGTATTTACTATAGACTTCTGGTGGTGTAATGAAAAAGTATTTTCAGCATTACATTGTTATTTGATGGTATTACATTGTCATTTCCAATGTTAGCATGTTTCATTCTGTTGTGCACATTTATAAGCGTGGTTGTATGTGTGTTTGTTTTGTTGTTCATATTCTGAGCGTAATTACTAAATGCTACTCTCATTTTTAAATGCTACTCTCACTATACAATTTTCATATGTAGTAATGTCAAAGGGCAAAGAGAAAGTGAGCAGCAGCAAGCAGTTCAGGTGGCTGCCGCCCATGCATGAAATGATGCTTAGGATATTTGCGCAGGAGGCTGCAAAGGGCAATAAGCCGTCTAGCACTTTCAAGGCAGGCTCCTTTGCTCTTGTAGTGAAGGAGATAACTGCCCAATTTGGGGTTGAGTGACACCCCTCCTATGTTGACAATCGGATGCGGACTCTAAGAACCATATGGTCCACTATTCAGACTCTTAGAAAGAAGAGTGGCTTTGGATGGGATGATAACCTAAAAATGATAATATGCGACGCGAAGACATACCAAGAAGAAGTCATGGTATGGCTTCCAACTATATTTTCTTAATATAGATGATAATATATGGTTTTGCCTTTTATATGAAATTTAGTAGTGTCATTCTTTTTAGGATTCCATTGCTTTTATAAGGTTTTTCAAATATAACTTTCATGTGCGGATCTATTGTAAAATCTGGGCTTAGCATTTGTACATTGTATTTTCTATTGTACTTATCTTCAAAATCATAAGTTATGTCTCCTGTTCCCTAACAGATTTTTTTGTTTATCATTGACGTAAAACATTTAATGGCATCTATATTGAATTGAATATTGAATTTATGAGTGAAGTGATTATTGCATTGTTATTATACGTTCCTTTCTCCCTTACAGGCGTATCGAAAGCATGCGGAGTATCTAAACAAAAAAAATTGAGATGTATGATGAATTAGCCATTGTTGTGGGGAAGGACACAGCCACGGGTGGCTTTTCTAAGTCCTATGTGGATATTGAGAATGAGCCAGACAATGGGGACAGTGCTGAGTTTGTTGCAGACAATGTGGAGGAAGGTGTGGTCGAGAAAGGGAATAATGCAGTCGAGTCATCCACCACTGGGTCGGGAATTTCCAAGTCCCGCAAAAGAGGGCGTGCACCTTCTAATGCTGATGATAGTGTGCTGACTGATCTGTCTAATCAGCTGAAGGAAATAGTTGTGGCTTTGAAAGAAATCAATCGGGCCCCGGTGGATTACACAGCTCTTTACAATGAGGTCATGGCTATGATGGCGGATGGGTATAGCGAAGACATGCTCGCAACTGCGTTTGACCATCTTTGTGAAAATGAGAAGGCAGCACGGGGATTTCTAGCCAAGAATGCTAGGCTGAGAAAGCTGTGGTTGGATGGTTTTTTGTTCTCACAAATTTGACTTGTCTGTTTCATGTTGACTGTGACGGTAGCTTTGGGAACTAACTTTTGTTGTAGTACTAGTATTGACCTATCATTGTATTATATATGTAGTCTTTTTTATTATTGGGACGATACAATTGCCCAAATTATGTATTTGTACTGTTCAGATACCACGAATAGGTATCATTTTTGTACACCATGAAGGTGTAATGCCAATGGTGAACGATTGATGTGGCTGTTTTTATATAAATATTATGGGTATATTCAAATAATTATTTTTGATGTTGAAGTGGATGATTATTTTTGTACTGTTACAGATATGTCTAGGCAATGCAGGTGCTTGAATTTGGATGATTATTTTTTATGTTGAAATGAATGATTAGTTTTGTACTGTTACAGTTTTGTCTAGGTAATGCAGGTGCTTGAATTTGTAAGGCATTTTATATTTTCCGTAAAATGATCCACAAACCAAACATGGGAATTGATTTTCAGTAAAAACGAATTCCATTTTTCGTAAAATGTTTGACCAAACCAAACATGGGAATTGATTTTCCGTAAAACGGAAAGTATTTTTCGTAAAATGTTTGAATGAACCAAACACCGGAATTGATTTTCCGTAAAACGAATTTTATGATAGCCAAACAACCTGAATACATTTTCCTTTTCCGGAAATTAGCATTTCCGGAAAATATTTATTTTCTGGAAAATATTTTAAAGGAACCAAACACAGCCTTAAAGAATCTTCTTGAACTGGATCTAGATACTAATAATCTAACTGGTGTGTTATCTCTTTCACTTGCAAACCTCACTCAATTATTGACATTTGACATTTCTTCTAATCATCTCGGTGGTTCCATTCCCATAGTATTGGGAAATATAAAGAATCTTCTTGAATTAGGTTTAGGTGGAAATTATTTTAATGGTTTCATTTGGATTGAGATCAGGTGCAGTTGCTATCCTAATCCTTCATGTTGATTTTCAAATTTCTTTATCCACTTATAAATTAGATTCTCAAAATAAAATTTATATATATATAAAATAAAAACACGGGATTTTTTTTTTTTTTTTTTGCTACAAAATAAACGTGTAATATTTGTTCATTTTTTTAAACTAGCCTCATGACACTCATGGTTGTATTAGTAGTTCTAAATGCATAATATTAATGAGAAAAACATATAAACCTCAAATTGGAATAAATGAAAAATTATAACACTATAAAAAATTAAAAATTAAAAAAAAAAAAGGCCTTGCACGAAGCACATGTAATGAGACTAGTATATTTTAAGCCCGTATTGACTAGAGTCAATCTATGCAAAGAGACCCAGTCAATAGTGGGTGGGTCTATGAATAATACAAAAATCTTTCAGAGAAAAATACAGACGCGGAAAATTTATTTGACAGTAACAGTATCTTGACTTGATTTGGTCCTCATTGCATTTCCATGGATGGTTCCCCTTCCTTGACAAGTCGCCAGTCTACACTGAAAAATCAGAGGATCACGACTTCTTCCTGCACGTTGACGTGGCAACATGAAGTTTTTGCTATATGAGAATGAGAGCACCAATTAATCTACTCGGTCACTTATCAGATTTTTAATTCTCAATCGATTTTCAACTTTCAACTATATTCTCTAATATATAAGGATAACACTAAACCTAAAAGTCTAAATCTACAGATTTTGATCTAATTATATTATATATCCACTAACTAGGGGGTAATTATCCAATGTAGGAATTCTAACAATTAACTAACCACATTATTTACCAAAACAAAACTACTAACCACACTATTCTCACATGAATATTTTAACAAAATGTGCTACTTGTTTCTGCAGAAATAGTCATCCAAGGACAGTGCAATGTAGAAATGTTTCACCTCAATTGCATTAATTAGGAGGAAAATCCAACCCAAAAAAAAAAATTTCCATGATGCATTTATACTAGACTAATCTTTTTCAGTTTTTCACTTGTAGCTTAATATTTGTTAAGTTACCGATGGCCCTAAAAGCTGGAGCTACATAACTCCCATTTAAGTGTGGATTCAAACTATCTTTTAATAAGTGAGCCCCAACATGTAGGATTTTAAACTCAAGACCTTTTATATTGATACTATGTTAAATTATCGATTGCCCTCAAAAGCTCAAACTATTGGAAAATTATAAATTTAATCATCCAACCACATAATTCTAACAATATCCCTACTCCTTGCAACATCAATTGTTATTGTGGCCTTTATTATTATTATTATTATTATTATTATTATTATTATTATTATTAGAATAAGACTTAGGTACAGTACTTAGGTGCTGTTCTTTAAGTTCTCCTTTTAAGATTCTGCCATGTGGATTTTTTCTTATGGGATGGAAGTATATTTTTTAATTAAGTAGACACATAGCTAAATCTTAAGAGGGGAACCTAAAAAATAGTACCTAAGGTATTGTATATAAGTTTTGTCCTTATTATTATTATTTGCTGAATAATAGTTATTGTGGCCTTGGTTCCCTTTGAAGCATATTTTCTAATTTACTAGTACTGTTGATTAGTATCACAAGTTTCAAATAGTAGAAACCAACTTTAACACGTAATATCTAATAATCATGAGAAGTGCTACATCTACAACATTTTCATAACAAATCATAGGTGGTAAGTTGTTATAGATTTTAATTTAAACCTACAATTGAATTTTCTTTTTTGCCCACCAATAATAACCAGTAACAACTTGTCATTTAGGAATTATTGTGAAAGTAATGTGAAAATATTGTGTAGATAGCATTTCTCAATAAAAATGCTAAAATGGAGGATGAAAGCTCAAAAATGTGTTAAAAACACAAGAGCTTGTTTAGACTCCCAATTCAAAGTTACGGCTTGATAGATTTTACACTAACTTAATACTAAGTGCGGAATAGTGTAAACACAAGCATACAATCAAGAGAGCTACTCTAATCCATATTTAAAGCAACACAGCAGTAAAATGAAATGAACAAGAATATGGAAGAGAGATGCAAACACAGATAACACGCCGATGTATTATTGAAGAGGAAACCGAAGAACTCAGCAAAAAACCTCTCCGCCGCCCTCCAAGCGGTAATCAATCCACTAATCAATCAGTTGGGATACATGGATTAGCAAAAGACCCTCCAAGCCTAATCTACCCGCTATACCTAAGCCCTCCAAGCTCCTACTCCAACAAGGCTTCTCGGAACCGTGTCTTATCTAGCTCTCCGGATCTCGCAACAAGCTCCATGTTGCATCTACCATCCTTGGCTTCTTCCAATACTTCCCAGCAGCACCAAATTATCACTTGACACTCTGAAAGGGTGTGGTAAGTGTTTGAACTATTAACCTCTCAATGGTATGAAATGAAGAGGTAGGAGATGAGGAAATTCCACAAACAAATGTGTAGAGAATTGTTGGTATAAAAATTTCTAACTCTCAAGTGTTTTAGCTAGGGTTTTCTCTCAGAAGCTCTCCTTAACATTTGTGGGTAAGATGGGTATATATAGTGTGGGTACAGAAAGTGTGTATTAGATAGTATAGACTGGCAGAACAGAATGTCTCGCGGGTGTCTCGCGAGAAGGCCTTACCCGCGAGATACTTGCGAGACACAGCTGTCTCCATCTGTACTGACTCTTCGTATTCCAGTCATGTGCAGGGCACATGCTTCACTTCACGGGAAGCTTAGTCGCGAGACACCCGCAAGAGGTCTTCTGGCTTCACTTGCTTGAGTCTTCACACTCTCTCTACCTAACACACAACCCTTACAATCAAATTCCCACAGAAAACACAGGGTGCATAAGATTGAATAAAATTATAATCAAATTTGGCACAGAATAAAAGCCAACAAAATACATATTTGAAAATCACAACTTTACAATCTCCCCCTTTGGCTATTCCGTGACAAAACCCCTAAAACAAACTCTAGACTTACACGTGAGTTTGGGAGCAATGGCAAAACTCACTCACACCTAATCTAGAAACTGTGAAGCACTTGCACGTTTATACCTCTGACCATTAAGCTTATGACAAGTTGAACACAAGGTATGAATATGAGCAAGTATAACGTGACCAAGTTTGTAAACATTTGATAACATGTATACACAAAGCTTGATCAAATAAAGGCAGTCATTAAAGAATGACTCCAATGAACATATAACAAGTAAATGTTCATCCGGACATGTAAAAAGAAGCAATCACTTATGATTACTTGCATGTCCAATCACACGACCAATGCAAAATACACGAAGTATATGCATCTAGGAACAATCCTACTAGGGCACAAGTGTGAAGTACTTAAGACATATTAGCAATATCTAAAAGTACAAAGAAAATGCTACAAAAGCATTGAGATAGTCACAAAACATATTGAATATAAACTAAAACAATTAAAAACAGAGTACTAAAGCTTTTAAATGAAAGCAGTAATAACATAAACATAAATCATCAGTTATATAAGCTAAAAATTAAATACAAGTAAACCGCCTATGAACCAATAACCAATGTTTCTAAGCCTAAACTTATGCTCCCCCTAACACTGTGCAGGCTCTTCCTCAGCTCCCCCTCAAAATTTTCTCCCCCTTTTTGACCGAAATGGCCAAAGGAGCTAGAACTGATCAGACTCAGAGTCAAAACCATGGTCAACGGATAAATCATCGATATTGCACTGTAATCGGCTGTGAGAGAGGACGAAACTCCAAAAAATCTTGGATGATTTCCCTTGTAATCACAAATTCTTTGTGCCTCACCCAGCACTCAATACGATTCCCGTCAATAGCAGCATTGGAGAAAAACTCTTTGATAATCTCTGAATACACAACCCCAGCCGAGTTCAACAACTTGGTCCAAGTTCTTTCTTTGAATACTTTTGGTATGAAAGTACCCTCAAGTGATTCCAGTTGCGCTACCCTTTCCATAATGATTGTTTTGTCCTTATAACAATCATTGTATTTCATATCGGCTTCTGCTGACCGGAAGTGGTCAAAATCAGTGCATGCACGTTTGGACGATCGTTTCTTGGTAGCAGCATGCTTAGTAGGAGCCATCTGTGCAAAGGAACACAAAAACAGAAAAGAACCAAGTGTGGAAACACAAAACGGAATACAAAACTTGATTAGATTCAAGTTAGTTCAAAACACAGGTAAAACAACCTAGAACAGAGCAAAACCAACTCAAAACAGAGTAAATAAACTCAAACAACATGCTAAAAGTGTTTAACCAAAGAAGCATAAACACAATGCATAAATTAAGTAATTGTGCATGTGTGTGTTTGTGCTAAGTATGTGCTGATGCATCTGTGTGCAGCATGTGATGCATGGGGATGCAGCAGGAGATGCATGAGGTGTGCCTAGAGGGCCCTAGTGTGTGTGACATGGGCAAAGTGTGTGAAACACATACTTAGATATCAAAACGAGTGATAACAAGTTCAAACCAATGTAAGCCCAGAAATTAGAATTCACTTGAATCCATTTCAGCACACAAATGTCATTGGGACATTTTGTCAAACACTTGGCATGCAACAATGCATAACTGTTATGAAGAATGCATGAACAGATTGAAAAATGCCTTAATACAACCTTGAAATGCCACAAGGGGCCAACACAGATGCACAAACAACAAATGGGACTCAGCCCAATCAAGGATTTAGAAAAAATTCACAAAAACTAAGAATCCCAACCCATTTTCAAAAAATCCCCAATTTTGAGAACCCTAACTAATTTTCTACATAACCTATGACAAACAAAAAGAAAAATGTTTTAGAAAACATACCTTGAAGTTAAAATCTCATAAAACAAGCTTGGAATTGATGGGGTTTGAGTGAAAAAATGTTTTTGGGTTGAGAGAGGTTCGAGAGAGGCAATGCGAGGGAAGTGAGGAGTGTTTGAAAACATGTCACATCTGCTACATAAAAACTGAAAACACGTGTTTTTCGCGGGTTATATAGTCGCAATATAAGTCGCGAGACATACTGAAGCTTTCGCGAGAAGCTCTTAGTCGTGAAACAGTAGCAAGACAATCGCGAAACAGTAGCGAGACAGTCGCGATAGCCTCTGTATGAACTTGAAAAATTCCAGTTTTTGCCTAACAACATTTCGCAAGAAGAGTTTAGTCGCGAAATACTCGCGAGGCAGTAGCACATGACAAAAAAATATTTCCCTTAAATGCATTTCGCAGGTAGCTCTAAGTCACGAGACACCCGCGAGAGGTCTTCTGGCTTCACTTGCTTGAGTCTTCACACTCTCTCTCTCTCTCTCTAACACACAACCCTTACAATCAAATTCCCACAGAAAATACAGGGTGCATAAGATGGAATAAAATTACAATCAAATTTGGCACGGAATAAAAGCCAACAAAATACATATTTGAAAATCACAACTTTACAGAGGCTAACTTGAATCGACCCATGCTAAAATGGACTCAAGCAAATCCAACCATTTGCCTATCTAGATATACTTTGTAAAGTTGTGATTTTCAACTATGTTTTGTTAGCTTTAATTCCATGTCAAATTTGATTGTATTTCTGTCAATCTTTTCTCTGTATGTTTATGGGATTTAATGTAAGGGTTGAGTGTGAGAGTTTGGTGAAGATTTGTGACGAACAGTGAAGTTCGCGACTAGCTCACAACTGGCTCGCAAGTGGACAACCCTTAAAATGCCACGTGAGAAGCATATGCTAGAAGCTGAATAGTTAAGTGCCAGGAGAAATTTCGCGATTGGACCAAGTCGCAAGTGACCCACGAAACTCTCTGTTTGGTTGTTTTTTAAATGTGCTTTCCTCACTTCTTTACCCACACTATATAAGCCTACATTACCCACGAAATTATAAGGAGACTTTCAACAATAAAACCTTAGAAATACATTTGAGAGTTAGAGATTGTAAACCCACAATCTTCTACATAATTCCTCTTAGTTTTCCTCTACTCCTATCTCTCCAATTACAAATCCTTGAGAGGTTCTTAGCCTAAACACTTACCTCACTCAATCTGAGTGTTGAGAGAAGTTTTGGTGCATGTGGGAAGTATTGGAAGAAGCCATTGATTGGCGGATGCAATTTGGAGCTAATTGCGGGATTCGGATAACTAGTGAAGATAAGACTCGGTGAAATCCGTTGGGAGCTGGAACTCAAAAGGTTCAAGTACAGTGGGTAAATTACGCTTGGAGAATCTTTTTGATATCATTGTACTCTAACTTTATTCATTAGTGGATCATTTCAGCTTGGAAGGCCGCGGAGAGGTTTTTCACCGAGTACTTCGGTTTTCTCTTCGATAACACATCACGGTGTTATCTTGTATTTGCATTTCTCTTTCCTTACTTTTTGTGCTTTACATTTATTGTTTATTGTTTATGTTTATGCACTAGAGAGTAATTCCAGTTTATTCTGTTTTATTTACTCTTATTCCGCACTTAGTTAAGTAGAATAAAACCAATTTAGCCACTAGTTTAAAATTAGGGGTCTAAACAAGTAATAGTGTTTTGCACTATTTGAGCTTTCACACTTGAAAGTTAAGTCAAGAAAGAGAAGTGAAGAAGCAAGATGGAATATTCATTTTTAGAGTGGATTTGTTTTTATTCGTGACTACGAGCACTTAAAGGCCGAGGGACCGTGTGGACCTCATGTGGAACTTTTAACAAAGTGTTCACATTAAGATTGTTGGTAACGACTCCTGACTTGGAATTTGGAAGTGCAAGCTTCATAGAAAGTCCGCTAGATATAGTCAACCAAAGACAGAAAAATTTGAAAAATCATGAAATATGGTAATGAAGAAATTTCCAAGACATCCAAAATGTGAAAGCCATCGTTTTGATTGCAAGGAACTTTTCTGCGCTTCAATCGGGTTCAACAAGGCAACATTTCCACTTTCACGTTTGTATCATTATAAAGTCAAAAGAAAATTCATTTACTCACAACTCACTTTCTAGCTGTGTCTAAGTTGAAGTGTGTTGAATCATAAATATAACAATATATCGACCATTTTCCCTTACATTCATCAACCAAAAACTTTAACATGGCTCCCTCTGTCTCTATTTCCATTCTGATAGTAGTTCTTTGTATCTTCATGAATGTCCCAACTATAGTTATTGCAGCTGGTTCTGTGGCAACATCTAAATCTTCCTCGCTAAAACAAGAAGTGCAAGCTCTGATGGAGAGTGGGTGGTGGAGTGGCTCTTCCAACTTTACCTCAAGTCATTGCGACTGGCCAGGAATTAAATGCAACTTTGGTGGAAGCATCACAGAGATTGACATAGCTGGTAATATCTATCTTGGAGATAAGTTTAGGAAATTTAAATTCTCTTCCTTTCCAAATTTAGTCCGTCTTAGCCTTAGTAATAATCAAATTCTGGGGAGCATCCCATTTGAGATAGGTTCCCTTTCGAAGCTCACCCACCTTAATCTGTCCCACAATTATCTTACAGGTCAGTTGCCTCTTTCACTTGCAAACCTCACCAAATTAGTGAAATTTGACATTTCTTTCAATGGAATTACTGGTTCCATCCCCAAAGAATTCGGAAATTTCAAGAATCTTCTTGAATTAAATCTGAGTCATAACAAATTCACCGGACCGATCCCTTCAACTCTTGGCCTTTTAACCAATATTTCCAATCTGAATTTGTCCTTCAATGAAATTAACGGTTCTATAGTGTCAGAAATTGGACTGCTAAAGAATCTGTTAAATTTGGACCTAAGACAAAACAAGCTCACTGGTCCGATCCCTTCATCACTAGGTCATCTGACCAATTTAGTCTCTCTATCTCTTAGTTCAAATCAAATCAATGGTTCCATTCCCCAAGAAATTGGCAAGATGAAGAATTTGAATGGCTTGTTCCTCGATAATAACATGCTTATAGGTATGATCCCTTCATATCTAGGCCATCTAACTAGATTGGTCTTTTTATTTCTTGATTTCAACCAAATTAATGGTTCCATTCCCTTGCAAATAGGAAATATGAAGAATTTGAGATACTTGTACCTCAATAACAACAACCTTGTTGGCCAAATCCCTTTGACAATAGGTCATTTAACAAAGTTGGAAACTTTGAACCTTAATTGGAATATGATCAATGGTCCCATCCCCACAGAACTAGCTAATTGCTTTTTGATAAAATTCTTGTCTTTAAGCCATAACTATTTAAATGGAAGTGTTCCCTCTTGGGTCAAGGACCTTTATGCCCCAATTAAGATTGATCTCAGCTACAATAACCTCACAGGCAATGTTCCCATTTCTTTAATTAGGATGCGTGAATTTAACCTGTCATATAATTCATTGGAGGGTCGAGTCCCAATTATTTTTAAAAATTATGGATTTGAAGTATTTATCGGCAACAAGGATTTGTGTAGTGACATCAAAGGTTTTGCTCAATGCCCATCTCCATCTTTAATTTCCCCTTCGACTCCACCTCTTGCTCTTGAAAATATTGTGTCTCGCATGGAAGATGGTAGAGAGAAAGATGAACACCCAAACTTCAAAAAAAAAAAATTGGTTCCCCTCATCGTTTTCTTTATTTCTTTTTCATTTTTTACCCTTTTACAGCTTTTTGGGTATTTTCTCCACTCTCAATGTCGGGTCAAGAATCTTGTACTTCCAATGAAAACACACACTGAGTTAAAGGGAACAAAAAATGGGAACTTCTTCTCAATATGGAATTATGATGGCAATATTGCATTTGAAGACATCATTGAAGCCACAGAGGACTTTGACATTAGATATTGTATTGGAACTGGTGGTTATGGCAGTGTTTACAAAGCACAGTTGCCTAGCGGCAAAGTGGTTGCCTTGAAAAAACTTAATCGCTTAGAGGCTGAAGACCCAACTGTTGACAAGAGTTTCAAGAACGAGGTTAAAATGTTGATAGAAATTCGACATCGGAACATTGTGAAACTTCATGGCTACTGTTTGCATAAACGATGCATGGTTTTGATCTATGAATACATGGAAAGGGGAAGCTTATTTTGTGTGCTAAATAATGATGTTGAAGCTGTGGAATTGGATTGGACAAAGAGGGTGAACATCATCAAAGACATAGCACATGCCATATCTTACATGCATCATGATTGTATCCCAATAATTGTTCATCGAGATATAAGCAGCAATAACATTTTATTGAACTCTAAGTTGGAGCAGGCATTTGTCTCTGATTTTGGTACAGCTAGACTTCTTGATCCTAACTCCTCCAATCAAACTTTAGTTGCTGGGACTTATGGTTATATTGCTCCAGGTGAATTGTTTTTTCATACTATATCTTATATCTCTCCCAATTTCCAACATATCATTTTAAAAGGTTAGCTATGTGAGGCATTCCAAATAATCATGCTAGTTTGGTTACCTTATTTTTTGTTAAAAGAACTGAATAATGCACGGTATCAAGCAATCATTTCCACCATGTAATTTTTGTGCAATGACAAGTTTTGACCAACCTTTCCATGAAGAAAACTTATAAAAAAAATATAAAAGAAAAGAAAGAACAAAGATATTACATTTTTAATAGCATTCTTTTCTTTTGTTTTTCTTCCTATGCAGAATTGGCGTATACAATGGTGTTTACTGAAAAATGTGATGTCTATAGTTTTGGTGTGGTGGCATTAGAAATATTAATGGGAATACATCCAGGAGAACTCTTGACTACATTATCGTCGTCGTCGTCGTCGTCGTCGTCGTCGTCGTCGTCGTCGTCGTCGTCGTCGTCGTCGTCGTCGTCGTCTTCTCGAAATATGATGTTAAATGAAATATTAGACCAGCGCTTGCCACCTCCAAATCGAATAGTTGCACGGGATATTTTCTTTGTTGCAACTATAGCATTTGCATGCTTATGCACTAAACCAAAGTCTCGGCCAACAATGAATTGGGTGTCCCAAGAATTTCTTTCTCGTAAGAAACCAATAGCCAAGCCCTTACATGCGGTTTCGCTATGGCAGTTGAAGAACCAAGAAAATTATATGGTTGGAGATATTGAAACTCAATCATGAAGTGCTTATTGCTAAGTTTAGTATCAAATTGCTTGAAGAACTTATATGAAAAGAAAATGTTGTGTACTAAAATAAGCTGTAAAAAAATCATGTAATTCGGTATGGTATATCTGTTCATCTTTACAATTATAGCTTGTATTGTTCATCATAAAATGTATGTCCTTACCACTTATCTAATGCGACACATCTATAATCCTCATACACATTGTGGAGATTGCAAAGGCTCATCCATATACTTGACCACAAGAAGGACTTCCACGTGAACGTTGGTGACGGAGACTCTGGAAGTGATGGTAAGGCTTGACTCACACTGTTCACTATAGCATCTTCTATCTTCCAACTTTTGACAGTCTTGATCTCTCTACCTTCATGTTTCATGCCTGCTGCTATACTCATGATCAAGGCAAGGAATTCTTGACTAATAACATATATTTCATCCCGATTTAATTGAAGGTTTTTATAATTTTATTCATAATTTAGCTTCATGAATCCTTCATTCTAATTGACCTTGCAAAATTTTATATGTATTACTATTTCTTTTTTTTGATAAGTTATATGTATTAACTATTAAGCACTCTCATATCTTGCCGGTTAGAAAAGCAAACCTTGAAATACTTTTACAATTTTTTTTTTCTTTTACCAAATAATATATTTGCAGATTTTATGCACAAATTTTTATTCAGCGTATGTGTAGAAATATTTGCATACTAATTAAGCAAATTTTTATCTTTTATATTTTTTTATATCATTTGGTTGGTTGGTAAATAATTTCAACAGTAATCAAGACTAATATCGCGAAGTGAACATTGGCTCGTGTCCAATAGCTATATATAAGTATGTCTCCATAGGGTTGCTTTCTGTTTAGAGGATGTGGCCTTATAAGTGAAGTTTGATCTAGATTAATCTTGTGTAATGTACTCTGGGCATGACAAGCCATATTCTTGCAATTAAAAATAATATGTTTCAACTGAAAACATTTTTTTTTTTTTTTTTTTTGAGAATAAAAACATTTTTTATTCTAATGGTAGAATTTCCCATAGGGTTGGTTATTATCATGTTTTTGTTAAATTTTTACTTCTACCCAGTATTTAAATGGAAAAGTTAACAGATGTCCTAAGAACATTGATTTATGAAATTTTTTTAGAAATTTTTATAAGAAAAGAAAAAAATAATTTCACATGAAAGTGGTGTCGAAACTTTCCTAAAATAGATTATTAACAATTGCCCTAAGAGCAATATTAACATGATTCATTTTTTTTTTTTTAGATAAACATGATTCATATTTAAAATAACATTCTTAGTATGAGTTTTCATGCATTACAATAATAATAATAATAATAATAATAATATTATTATTATTATTATTATTATTATTATTATTATTAATTTACACACAATAAAAAATAAATAAAAAACCGTGCCATGCCTATTACAAGAAATGCACACTTTTCTTTTACAATTTTTTTTTTTTAGAAAAACTTTTCTTTTAGAGTTGAATGGCTTTTACTCTCTACACTCCTACCCTCATTCAACACGTGTCCGCTTGAGCATGAGCACACTTCAGTTTTTCCTAGATTTTGGGTTTGACACTTGTGGTCTTTACATTTCCTTAAAAATTTATGTCAGCTAAGAAAGGAAAAAATAAGTAACAACGTAGGAAAGAAATAAAGAATAATGTTAGGAATACAGTAAATTTCACAATTTATTGAGGCAATATGTTGTAAATGGTGAGTAAACATGATTCATGTCACTATTATTTTTCCATTTATAAGCTGTAAAAGAGTATTTGAAATATATAGGTTATTATATACATATATTTGCTCTATAGTGTCATAGTGAAATCTTACAAAACTGAAAAATAAATAAATAAAAAGGAGTTGCATGAGGTTGGAATGAGGACATACATGAACGTTCTTACTTTCTTAGTGTGCAAAAGTGACAGCTTGAATTTAGGAAAATAGATATGACTGTTATTAAGATTCTGGCCTGCATTTGACTTTTATTCATAGTATTCCATTCAGGATTAGAAGTGACAGAGGTTTTTTTTTTTTTTTTGAGAAAGAAGAAGTGACTGAGATAGTTTATCTGTTTATGTGATTGTTGTTTATTTATTTATAAGAATCTCAGACCTGTAGCAGTGTTGTGTACAACACTTTCAACACTCCTTGTCCCTACCATAGTTGTCAAAACGTGAATCATATCGTGAATCGATTTTTGATTTTTTCGTATCGTGTATCGTATCGTATCGTGTATCATAAGATACACAAACACTTAATAAAATTAAAAAATATATACATAGATATACATATATAAATGGTACATTCATTATAAATTTTAAATATATTCAACTAATGACTAATTTATTCATCACTTATGTAATAATATTTAACAAGCTAACTAAATAAATCAACCTAGCATGTGTTTATAACACACATTCAAATGGTTTAAATTTAAAAGTGATAATATATTACAAATGATCAAAAAATAATAATTTATTTTCATCATATTGCCTAATAAACCCCATCTAAATCAATGTTGTCATCATGTTTATCATTTTGCAAAATTATTTCTTCATTAAAATTTTCTTCATTGTCATTAACATTTATTATCTCTCCTTGTTTTTTTTTTTAATAATTAAAAAAAAATACTTCTTGGCATTCTAGTTTCTTGGACTTATAACAATAATGACAAAAATAAAAAAATAATTATCTTGTCAATTAATATCTTATTCACAGTATAGAAAATAAATTTGCAAATATTAAAGTGAAGTGTAAGTGTGTATTGTGTAGTCTAAATTTTATAGGAAAAAGAGAGGGAAAAAAACTTATGAATATGTTATTTTATTAGGCCAAATTAAGTAAACTAATAATTTTGTGTTAAAAAAAAGTCTAACAATTTGTTAGATTCAAATAAAAGTACAAATTTTAACAAAAAATCTCATTTTAAAGCATTTTTTTATGTATCGTACGATACGTACGATTTTACGATACGATACGATTCATACGATACATACACTGTATCGTACGATTCATGAGCACTTACGATATGCCAATACGATATGGAACTTTTTACACACGATACGATACGTATCGTACGATATGTATCGCGTATCGTACGATACTGACAACTATGGTCCCTACCCTTAAAAGAGCCACTTGTGTCCTTTCACATTTTCGAAGGTTGCTCCTCTTATAAACTGTTGGGTGCAAGCTGGCACCAAAGTCCAGCCCACGTGAAGCTCCTTAATAAGCTAAGCCCAACTGATGAGGACTTCTATTTCAACTTGAAATAGGAGACACGTGGAAAGTCAACACTCCATATGTTCCTAGGATTGTGAGGCAGCAAAATTGAATATGTAAAAGGCATGCGTGTGGTGTGCTAAAGAGCAGAACACAAAAACAAGAAGAAAAAGGAGGTGCCGCATAGTGAAAAGAAAAAAAAGGTGGGTGCGGCATAGTGAAAAAAAAAAAAAAAAAAAAAGGATTGTCGTTTTTGAGAAAGATAATTTGTGTGTGAGAGAGCAAAGAAAAATAAGAGAGATATTTTTTTTTTTTTTAGCCATGAGGCATACATAAGAATTATTGTAATTGATTTGATAATAGTGAAATTATTCGAAGTTTGTCCCGTGGTTTTTCCCTTCAAAGAGAAAGGGTTTTCTGCGTAAATATTTATGTTCTTGTGTGTGATTGATATTTTGAATTGATAGTTTTTTTTTAATAATATTATTTGGGACCCAACAAGTGGTATCAGAGCTAAGGTTAGAGTGTAAGCGATGGCCGAAGAAGAAGGCAGGGGTTCAGGAATTGAGAAATTTGATGAAACAGACTTCGCGTATTGGAGAATGCAGATTGAAGATTATCTCTATGGAAAGAAATTGCATCTGCCTCTTTTGGAGACGAAACCTAAAACTATGAAGTATGAAGACTGGAACCTTCGTGATAGGCAGGTGGGAGTTATTCGATTAACTCTGTCAAGATCAGTTGCGCATAATGTTGTGAAAGAAAAGACTACAATGGATTTGATGAAGGCTTTGTCTAGCATGTATGAAAAGCTGTCGGCTAACAACAAGGTGTATCTGATGAAGAAGTTATTTAATCTGAAGAAGGTAGAAAGCACTCCTGTAGCACAGCATCTGAATGAGTTCAATACAATCACAAATCAATTATCCACGATGGGAATTGAATTTGATGATGAGGTTCATGCATTGATACTTTTGGCTTCTTTACCAAACAATTGGGAAGCCATGAGAATGGCGATGAGTAATTCTGGAGGAAAAGCAAACTCAAATATGATGATATTCAAGATTTGATTTTAAGTGAAGAGGTTCACAGGAGAGATGCAAATATAGACAATGCACAAGATTAAGCTTTTGTCACAGAAAACAAAAGTAGAGGTAGAAGCAAAGGACCTAATGATCGGAAATTCAATGGTAGGTCACAATCAAGAGATAGATCTCAGTTCAAGGAAACTAGAGAATGCTTCCATTGTGAGAAAAAGGGTCACTAAAGAAGAGATTGTTGGCATTGGAATAAGGAACAAAATAAAGGAAAATATGAAAAGAATTATAGTGAGAAAAATACTACAGCTGCTGTGATTGATGAGGATGTTGCGGTGCTCTCTATTAAAGAGCAAAAGTGTGAGCATGTTGCTAATAATGATGTTGAGTGGGTTGTTGATTCTGCAACCCCCACCATATTATCCCTACGAAGGGGTTATTTACCACGTACAAAGCAGGGAACTTTGGTACAATGAAAATGGGTAATTCTAATTACTCAAAAATTGTAGGAATTGGTGATGTGTGCATTGAAACCAATGTTGGTAGCACTATGATGTTGAAGGATGTGCAACATGTTCCAGATTTAAGGATGAATGTGTTTTCTACATTGGCTATGGATCGAGCGGGTTATTGTAACTACCTTGGTAATGGAAGATGGAAACTTACTAAGGGGTCATTGGTTGTTGCAAGAGGACATGCATATTGCGGTTTGTACAGGACTCATGTGAAGACCTGTAAGAAAAAGTTCAATGAGATTAAATATTTTCAGAAGACTCCAAAGATGAGTGTTGGGATTAATGGCATTGAAACCAAGAAGGTGAAATTCTTATTGCCTAATAGTGCTTCAAAAAAGGAAGTGGTAGGTGATGAAGAATATGAATATGCTAAGGCTACATGGGATGATGATGAAGTGAAAGATCCTGGAGGTCTTGAGCAGGGGGAGCAATATCCTCCACTAGATATTGTTGAACCTCATGAGAAGAGGATTGTTGGAAAACATTGAACTGTTAGCTTCGAGAATAATTGGGCTTCTGATGAGGGTGAGCCAAGAGATTGGATTAAGGATATCAAAGATGAGATTAATTATTTGAGAATGAAAGGGATTGATGTTGATGAAGTGTTCTCAGTGTTAATGAAGATAATGAAGAAGGTCAAGCTTGGAGTCGACTTGACCAACATGAAATTAAATTGAAGAGATAGATTGAAAATCTCCTCCTATTGGTGGGCTGGAGGGGGAGATTGTTGGGTGCAAGCTGGCACCAAAGTCCAGCCCACGTGAAGTTCCTTAATAAGTTAAGCCCAATTGATGAGGACTTCTATTTCAACTTGAAATAGGAGACACGTGGAAAGTCAACACTCCATATGTTCCTAGGAGTGTGAGGTGGCAGAATTGAATATATAAAAGGCATGCGTGTGGTGTGCTAAAGAGCAGAACACAAAAACAAGAAGAAAAAGGAGGTGCCGCACAGTGAAAAGAAAAAAAAGGTGTTTCTTCCTGCCTGTGTTAAGGATATAAGATATGGAAGTTCCTGCCTGTGGTATGTTAGCCAATCTTAATTCTTAACCAAAGGATCCATGGCATTCAGGCAATTAAATCAGCCAACTTGACAATCTCAAACTCTATTTTGAGGCAATCTCAGATAGAGATTTTTCCCATGTGTTTCTTCTTCTTTTTTTCCTTTTTTTTCCTTAAGTAATTGTAGGTAGAGCTTTTGCATTGATACTGAAAAACTAGTTCATGATTGAAATCAGAATGCTTTGCATATTTGGAAACTTATCTGAGCAAATTATTATTGTTAAAAATTCTGTGATCCGCACATTTTCACATTGTAGAAGCTATGTAAATGATATGCAATCTCTAATAATTCTCGAAATTAAAAAATACATATACATTTTTTTTTTTGCCATTGACCTTAAATTATGGTTTGGCAAGGAGATGAACAAGGACTTTTATGAGGATGTACTGGAAGACTGTGCTTTGAACTAGGATATCAAGATTTAGCTAGGTAGAGATTTGAGTGTAGTTAGAGTGGGTGCTTAGAACAAAGGCATATAGTAATGTCAATGCATATTTCCAGGACAACCCTTTTACTGCTATTGATGCATATACTCAAATTATTTGTCAAAAAGTGTTCTTCAGGATTGAAACAATGGCTGCGTTAGTGATATGAGTCTTACGAACTCCAACCATTTGAGCTAGTTCTCTGGCAGCAGTAATGCAATAAGCCTGCAGAAAAGTTGAAATAAGCACCAACTACATATAAAAGAAAATGATGCATGAAGCATAGATGTTTGTGAATTATCATTATAGTGAGCTAATCTATATATTACTAAAAGCTGAAGCGTAGCGTTTAATGCTGCTGTTCTCCCGTTGCGCCACATCAACTGCCACGTCATTTTTAAAGAAAAAATA
Organism: Notholithocarpus densiflorus; assembly: GCA_030021035.2. Classification (NCBI taxonomy): domain Eukaryota; kingdom Viridiplantae; phylum Streptophyta; class Magnoliopsida; order Fagales; family Fagaceae; genus Notholithocarpus; species Notholithocarpus densiflorus. The sequence continues at coordinate 95,837 of JARYZH020000555.1, forward strand.
ATAACTTTTCCTTCAATTTTAAAATGGTTTTTACATTCAGCTCTATAAATCCCAGCCCTATAAATGCAGCCCACTAATTATTTATTTACTTCCACTATCACCCTATAATAAATTTGTATAATTAATCCAGCCCACCTCTTATTTATTTAGTTCCACTATCAAGCCCAACCCAAAGCCTTTTCAATTCATGTTAAAGGAAAAAAAATTAAAAATAAAAAACATTGAAGCCGGTTTTGTGTGATCCTTTTCAGCTTAAAGGAAGAAAGAAAGAAAAAAAAAAAAAAAAAAAAAAAGTGTGGAGGGTTTTGCGTGACCAAACCAAATAGAAACGTGAGGCATTCTCAAAAAAATAAAAAATAAAAAATAAAAAATAATAATAGAAACATGAGGAGACAGAGAGCTTAAAGGTTGTAACGTGGAGGGAGGGAAGCTTAAAGGGAGGGGGAAAAACAAAAAAAAAAAAAAAAAAAAAAGGTGAAGCCTTCAAGTATTGCGTGAGAAAACAGAGGATTTAAAAGCTACTCACCTTCCTGCTCTACCGTTTCACAGTAACGGCTGTCTATCTGATTTCCTTCCTTCTTTTATTTCTTTCCACACGGTGTATAAATACTGACAGAACTTGCCTGCTTTGGTTAAGGTATCTCTACATCTCAATTCTTTTTTTTTGGTGCAAAACTTTTATACTCTGTTTATCTCAATTATTTTTTTTGGGTGCAAAACTTTTATGCTCTGTTTATATTAATATGAGACCCTTTTTTTTTCGTTTGTTTGTGTTTGTGTTTATATTAGACGAGCACCCTTGGCATGCCATTGATGTGTTTGTGAGATTGCCTGAATGTCGTTTCAATAGTGCAATAATTTTACGGCCAAAAAAACTATTTTATTTTACCTTGGTTTATTTGGAAATATCACAAGTCTCATTTTTTTAATGTGTTGTGGCTTATTGGAAGAATGTAAGACTCTGAAGTAGTGAAGTATAAACTGTTGGTAGCACGTCTCAAATCACCTTCCAACGTATTTCAACATGTAAGACTCCATTTCTTGAATTGATCATATTGTACTTCTCATTAATGCGTCCATTGTATACCACATCATTTAGATTGATATCCACTTCCAACAATTGATATTAGATCGTACTTCAATAACATGATTGTATAACATGGATTGGGTTTTAGAATCAAAGTAAATTGTTTTTGGTGTTTCAATTTTTGCAGTAAGTTTTCTGCATAATACTGCATAATCCTTGGCAGCCAAAAAAACTATTTTATTTTACCATTGCATACTACATCATTTAGATTGATATCCACTTCCAACAATTGATATTAGATCATACTTCAATATCATGATTGTATAACATGGATTGATCGTAAAGGCTGCTATAGGAATGAGTAATCCAGAAAATTAAGACAAATCACAAGTTAAATTTAGATGTTCCACCAATGACTGGCAAGAAAGATTGCAAATATTTTGGGCCAAATTTACATGCCCAAGCTCTTTACCTTCTAAGAGTTTATGGTGGATTGAAATATTTAAAGTTACCTTAGTTTTTAAGGTACAACCCACCCTAGAATTTTATCATTCATTGTTAAATAAATGTGTTAGATTTCGTCATAATTAATGACATTTGAACAAACACTAACAGGATTCATTTTGACATTTACTTAAGTTTAACAAACAAACACCTCTTGGAACACCTAGAGGAGCCTCAGTTGTACTCCTGGCTAACTTACAAATTGAAGATTGCCCTGAAATTACTGAGCTTTTGATGCTTCTTGAATGTGTTATACCTGAAATAATGCAAGGAATTCAAATCAGAAGAATGTATTGCATTAGGCAGAGCTGCAACAAATCACAAGCCTATCACAGCCAAAGATGGCCTAAAGAGATTTGTGCCACAAAGATACTCTTAAATGCTTGATTATGGAGGTCAAACTTTGAAAATACAGTTTCTCATTCTGCACCTGCAAAACCTTTAAGTAATTTAAAATCAGATTTTGTGTAATGTTGAAGAAAATAGCAACAACAAAAGGGATATTTGGAGAAAAGATGGTTTCATTAATAAGCATCACGCTACAGACATAATCAAAGTTCTAAGATTTCTGCAGCTGGAGTGTCTTTTTTCTCCGTCTTTTACCAAGTCAAGAAATCATTTATGAAAGCATGATTGCTTGCTTTTCAAATTATTATAGTTAATTCTTCGGACCTGAGGAGTTTTTTAAGATTCTTCAAACCTGAAGAGTCATCTATACCCAAAAAAAATGAAGTATTACCCTACTCTAAGTGGACTACCACTACCTCCCTTCTCAAAAACATCACTGGAAGACTACAGTGGTTCTGTTCCTGGTAGATGTTTCTTAATTTTTAAGATAATATTTTGTGTATCATTTAAGCAAAAACTGTGTGAATTCTATTTTAGCAACAGTAACAACAACAAAGTCTTAGTCCCAAAACTTGTGAGTTGGTTATGGATCCACAACAGACTAATCGGGGACCACGTGTATTCTTCTCTCTATCTTAACCATTCTATTCTATCCAACATCATACTCCCTATCACCTACTTAATTAACATATCATTACTACTATTAATATTATTTAGACCTTCCTCTACCTCTTTTAGTTCTCTCAACTTGGATCAAATAATTTTTGCGGTAACTTTTCTGCATAATCCAGGCATGCCATTGATGTGTTTGTGAGATTGTCTGAGTGTCGTTTCAAAAATAGAAGGAGCTGTTTATGTTGCACCCTCCTAATGTTATTGTATGCCATAATTGTTTATACATGGGGTGTTAGTTACTCTACAGTGTTGTACTTAATTTATGCCTCTAATTTCCCCAAAAAAAAAGAAGAAGAACAAGTTCATGTTCAGGTAGAAGTTGGAACATCTCTATGCCTGAATTTGAATTAATATGCCGAGCAAAGATATATAAACACCAGGTAAAAAACTCACAATGAATGGTGGCACAGAAAAATCTTGAAAAAGTGTAAACAAATTGACGTAAACTACCACACAATATCTACATTTCTTCCACCTTCTCTCAAGTCACCTATGGTACTTATTGACAGATATTTACAGAGGATGGACATATCCAAAACAATTGTTAATTAGGACTTTTTCTTCATGAGGTCACTTATCATTTATTAAGGCATGATTCACTAATGAGCACGAGTCTTCATGGTTATCTTCCTGTCATTAGATGGACCAGAGCATGGTTTTCATAGAAAGAGCCAACATCTCAATCCTCAGTTGAAGATGAAAGTGTCATTAGTGCAACCACTATAGACCTCATGCTTGGCCTTAGTTGAGGAGTTTCTCATCTGCCATTGTGTAGAGGGTGCTAAAATTTGCGCCATGTCTCAGTTGCTCCCCACTCTTTTAAAAAAAAAAAAAAAAGGCTTTGGATTTAGACTAAAAGGTTTACTAGATTGGAAAGGTATTGAATGATGAACTGTGATTCAATATGGTTCTTATCAATTTTCGCTAAAGCAAACTCAATAATTCTAAGTTTCTAACTAAGACCATCACAACACAGTGTTATGAAAATGATGAAAACTCAAGTAAAATGAATGCGTAGACAACTGATAAGTTTGCATCTCTTTTTTCCATCATATGTTATGTTGTATCATCATTTATAATCATTGTGGAGAAATGAATACCCAGCAACTTACATTAGCTTTAGAGAGGAGGGAAAAAAAAAATCTAAAGTTACAGAATCAGACTCACTTGAGCTGAAGCAAAATTAAGTAGAAGAATTGGTTATAAAAAAAAGTCACACACAACTACAAAATGAATATGAGAAAATTTAACATTTGTGAAGGACAATTTGGGAAAAAATTGTAATCCACAAATATGAAGTTCAACATAGTTGACTTTGTGGCCAATTATTTTATGACTCTATCCTAAGAATTGGCATCTACTGATTGAGGAAAAAACAAATTTAAAAAAAAATCTTAAAAAAAAAAAAAAAAAAAAAAAAAACTTCTTTGCATCATTAGGTGCTCATATTTTGCATTATATTTTCTACCAGTTGATTACGGATTATCTATTAAATTGCAAGTTCAACAGCTAGATTGTTTCGTAAAGTATGTCCAAATCTCAATTAATGAAAAGGCTATTATAGAATTGAGGTTAAATTATTAAAAAATTTCCAAATACTTTAGAACCACATGATATTCAAATTTTGGGATAACCGTCAGATGAGATTGTAAAATAATTCAGTAAAAATATCACATAAGAGGTCTTGGTGTTGAATGATGTGGACACCTGTCATCGTTTTGATTACTATTTTAATCACCAGTTACTCACAAGTTACCAGTTAATTTACACGTTTTTAAGCTGGATTGTTTCTTCAAGTATTTGTAACTTTTAATTATAAATAAAATGAAAAGAGAGGACTCTGCGTCACAAATAATGTTTTTAATTTTATTATAATATTGACAATGATAAGGTTATGCATTATGCCCGTAATTAATAAAAGTAACGTTCATTGTTCAGTGTTCTATTATCATTTTATAATTTTCAGATGAAAGCTAAATTTTAACTCTTTTATCAGTTACAGAGTAAATTGGCTCCTATTTTAAATGATGCTAAAGCCCCAATTGATGTAATTTACTTTGCTGCGCTCTCTAAGGATTTAATATTGTGTATTCCTGCAATGAAGAGGTTGCTCAAGCAATTATATTTGCATTAATGGATCAAAGTGCGTCACAGTTAAGGGAGCCCCTAATTAAGATTCTACCTTTACACCTTCGTCTTTTGTACACACACACACAATATATATATGCCAAAAAAAAACACCAAATGAACACTGAACAGTCAAACATAACTTACAGGATTTAAGATTTATAGAAAAGGGTATATGAAAGGCTTCTATTCAAAAAAAAAAAACCCCAACAAAATTAATTAACAATAATGGCAAATAAATTCAATAATCACTCATCCATACAACAATCAAAACACTATAAATTACAAAACAAAACAACAAAAAAATACACACCAAAAATTGCATAAAAATACACTCCACAATCACAAAAAAAAAACATGCAACATGAATTACCAACAGATTTATTACTCGAAATATTTTCCAATGTTGGAAGACAATCGCCATAATTTTTAGGCAACATCAAAGTCAGGTACACACCTTTAAATTCAAATCTCATGTTTGTTACTTTCACATGGATTCCCCACTTTTTCTCTACTAATCACAATCAATCACATCCAAAATTGTGGCACAAAATATTGAAATCCTATATTTTCTCTTTTTATTAACTTTTTACTATGAAGTAGTGCGCAATTCTATAGTCATTGTTATATTTCTAAAAGAAAAAAATTTGTAGCTTCATCAATCAAATATTGCAATTACAAAAAAATAAAAATAAAAATAAATTTATACACTCCCTAGGGGCCGAACAGATGCACAGTTTTTCTTTAAGGCTATGACCCTTCACATTAAAGTTTCCTACGTTAGACAGATGGTGTATTCCAAAGTCATGACATGAATGATGTTACATAGTCAGCGTGATGCGGATATATATATATATATATATATATATATTCTTTCTCATTAAAATGTTGATCCATATATCCCAAGTTTCAATTTTCTCTTTTTATTAACTTTTTACTATGAAGTAGTGCGCAATTCTATAGTCATAGTTATATTTCTAAAACAAAAACAAAAAAAACAAACAAACAAAAAAAATTATAGCTTCATCAATCAAATATTGCAATTAAAAAAAAAAAATTATATACTCCCTAGGGGTCAAACAAATGCAAAGTTTTTCTTTATGGCTATGGCCCTTCACATTAAAGTTTCTTGCGTTACACAGATGGTGTATTCCAAAGTCATGACATGAATGATGTTACATAGTCAGCGTGATGCGGATATATATATATATATATATATATATTTTTTTTTTTTCTTTCTCATTACAATGTTGATCCATATATCCCAAGTTTCAATTTTCTCTTTTTATTAACTTTTTACTATGAAGTAGTGCGCAATTCTATAGTCATTGTTATATTTCTAAAAGAAAAAAAATTTATAACTTCATCAATCAAATATTGCAATTGTGATGATAATAATGTTCATGTATAATTCTTACTATATGATTATTGTCATGTTTTGTCCCCAGTTGATTTTTTCTAACGCATTGGTTTCTTAATATGTGTTTTCGTTTTTTTAAAAACAGCTGCAAGCGATTCAATCGGCTAACCAAAAGGAAAAAAGTTCTTCACCACATCAATCTAACTGGACTACTCCAAAATCCCTTATTCCTTCGAAACGATGAAGAAAAACTCATTCATCAATGCTTTAGGGCTAGAAACAAACAAACACTATTTTGGGTCGGAGCTCACAAATATTTTGTACAAGATCAAACTAAAGTGGGAAAAGAAATCCTTCTTCACGCAAACATAGAAGGAGACAAAAATGCAAAGTATGGACTGGCAATTGCGTTGTTATGCGAATCAAATGATGAAGGAATACAACTACTATTATCAATTCTAAACCAACCAGATGGCAAACAACTGCTGCAAAACTATCGACAAATCCTTCGACATACAGTTTTTGGAACAAACACATTTTGTATCCTAAAAAACCAAGCATGCAAGAAAAATGGAGTGGGTCATTGGGATCGTGAATGCCCTTACCCATATGGAAATGAAGAATTACATGTAACATGCAAAATGTGCTCAATTGACTTGAAAATGTACAATTAGCCAACCGAGTTTGGTAGAAATTATGTTTCCAAAAAATATAATACAATAAATTTTCCTCATCCTATTTATAATACTAATCTCTATCTTTAAACAAATAGATCTTTTTTTATTATTAATATTTATTTAAAAACACTTGCAACAACTTAATTATAGTCCTCTAAAGTTTTCACCTAGCATGACGCTAACTTCAAATTTATAAAATCATTTCTATCTAATTTTAAGTTAATTAAATTTTAATAATTTGGGAAGACAGTTGATCAACTCTGGACTTACTACAAGGCCAAGTATAGTTGTATCCTTTCCACATCTAATTCCAACACAATACCTTCTATCATCATGAATCCTACAATATATTGTTTATACATATATAATGCAGCTTAAGTAGTAATACATTCAAAAATATTTCAAATAATAACACGATCATAAAAAGAAATTACCACACGCAACGCGCAACGCGCGGGTCCATGACTATTACAAATAAAATTTTATTCGTTGAGTATAGTGTGATGCTAAATATATAGGTAAATCATACAGAAGCAGTTAAAAAGCATATAAATATATAAATTTGTCCGTGCTTGATACCGCATGGAGATTGCAAGCATGGCAATGAAGAGAAGGAGGACATGCCACGCAAAGGATCTATATCACTTGAGAGAGGCTTGATTTTGCTGTGAAAGATGATCAGGGCCAGGAAGCAACAAAACTCCATGGATTTATCAGCACAAGTCTCCAATTCTTTCAGAATCCATATTGATGACACTAATGATTTCACTGTTGTTTAAAAAAAACATATTGTTAATGGATAGAGAATTTTTGTAAATTAATACCATAAGAGCTGCACATATACCTATGTGATGCACCATAATACCAATGTCTTTGAATTAGTAAATCCACTGTCTCAAAATTCCAGCATTGGTGAATGCACAATCATCACCTATGAACTTGTAATTACCTCTTGCGGTAAAGGTTGTACTAGGTCATTGTGTTTCTCAGTAGAACTGGTAGGTAAAGCATTGAAACAACCATAGCCAAAGGAAAGGAAGGAAAATCAAATATGTTAGGCTCTCGTAAAGAATTATCAAATCTATGAATTTCAAATGCGAGATTATTGTAGGTGGATAGAGAAACTGAATCAAAAATGCAGTGAAAAGATTAATGTCCACTTTTTGATTTCACTGGAGTTCTGTAAAGTAGGACTCCCCAGTTCAGTCATTCAAGGATTCTCCGTTCTCAAATTTGGTGATTAGATTCTTGAGGAAATCATCCAAAAGTCACTGTGCTAAGTTTGTAAGAAATGGAAGTTCTTGAGTTGTGACATGTTAACCTCTTTTTTTTTTTTAGTGAAGACATGTTGACCAATCTTAACTCTGAACTAAAGGATTCATAGAATTGAGGCATTAAATTCAGCAAGTTAATAATCTCAAACTCAAGTTAGGAGCAATCTATAATGCTTAGCCATAGGTGAGGTAGTAACAGGTTAGAAATACTAAAAGGGGTTCTTAGCTAGAAATTTTTCTCCTTTGTGTGTTTTCAAATTTCAAATCCTAATGAATCAGTTGGAGCTCTCTTTGCATTGATACCGCAAAATTTAGTTCAGGGTTAAACTTAAAATTCTTTGTATATTTGGAAATTCATCTGGTCAAATTGTAGTTGTTAAAAATTATGTGATTTTCACTCTTTTTTTTTTAAATTGCAAAAGTTTAATCTCTGCCAATTCTGGAAAACATATATTTATTTGTCAATGACAATAAAACATGGTTTTGCACGGTAAGTACTGATTCGAAATATATATAAAAAAATGCTTTATGCACAAACTATTCAATCATAAAAACTATTAAGTGACTGCAAAAGATTCACAAACTTTTGCCTGCTATTAGAGAACAAAAATAACTAAGGCTCAGTCGTGTTGTAAATTCTCTTCTTCTGTTTTGATCTTCTTCTTTTTCTCTCTCTTTTTAATCCGCACAACACATGCAACACAGAGAGAAAAAGGGGGGTGGGGGAGAACAAGAAAGATGATGTCTAATTTGTAAATATTGACTTTATTACTGAAGGGTTGAGCTTATGCATCAACATGATGGAATCCAGTATAACACAATTATCTCATGCCTCTTCTAAAAAAATAAATAGTATCTCTTTTTCTCCAAATCAATCATTTAAGCAGACAACCGCCATTTTCAAAATTCAAATATCTAGCAATCTTCAAATCACAATATTTGATTCAGTTTGGAATATTTGGATCCGAGAAGAACTTGTTGATGGATGGCATGATCTGAGGGGATCTATTGCGTACAAACTTCCTGACAGCATGTTGTGAATATTTCTCACCCTCTTCAAAGTTGTCAAGCACTCCTGCAGCTCTGTTCTCTTTGGTAACCCTGATAGCATAATCAAATTTGGATATGTTAAACTATTGTGGACACTTTTTTCTTTTTTTTCTTTCCTATGGAATTTTGTTTTGTGCAGTGCAATTTATCTTCCAAGATGAATAGCAGATGCAGTGTTGTATCATCAAAGAACTATAAGACACTTGACAAAAGTCTTGTAACTCAGTGTCATTGCTTGATATCCTTTATAAGGAGAACTAGGGTTCAATCCCTTACCCACTTGTGACAACTAAATTATCAAAAAACAAAACCATAAAAGACAGTTCTACTGGGGCCTCTAATCAGATACAAGCAATTCACAAGGACTTGAGTATTAAGACAGAAGCTTATTTTTGGTTTAAATATCAGCATAGATCTTATAAAATGATTGATTCACATGGACAGAAATAGAAGACTTGAATAATTATAACACTATAAGATGCTGGAGTGAGGGTTTCCAATCAATTACCAAAAATTCACACGACTCGTACTCAGATTGGCAGTTCACTTTAAGTGTAAATACCAGAAAACATCATAACAGATTTGGAATCAAGGATAGCATAAAATAGAGTTACCTCACTTCAGGGTTGGTGCAGATGTTCCTTACAAGCTGCATGGCACAAATGCCAACAGCAACACCAACTGTTGCAAAAAGTGGGTATACCTATAAAATTGGGGGAAAAAAATGAGAGAAGCTTATACTGAAAAGCCTGGGCTTGACTGGTAGTGAAAAAACTCAGCAAAATGGTCAAAGGGCAATCTTATAGCATAAGAAGTTTAGACAGAAAAATGGCCTAATTAACTTACTATAAGACTTATACTCCCTGAACTGAAACCTAGGGCTAGGTCCTAGGAAGCTAAGAATTTGTATCAAACACAGTATATATCCCAAGACTAATAGCAAGATAGAATAAAATTTCTCGCAGAATTACCTCATATCACACAAAGATTACAATAGGAAAAACTGTGAGGTTGATAGCATACTGCTTCAAAGTCTGAATGATTGTGCACATTGGATACATATGTATGTCTGAGTCTAGCGAATCAGTGATGTTGTTGCTTATTTTCTATACTATATTGTATAATAAATGGCATGCCATACCATGTTGTGGTGTTGAATAGCATGACTCAAAATTTCATCACAAAAAGGTGAGGAAAAACAGAACATGAAAAATAAAACCAAAAAGAGAGAGAGATGACATAATCACGTATGTCCTCTATGTTGAATGCACATACAAGACTAAAATTATTAGCCCAGACAAGCAGTAAATCCTTCAACTTTATATCATAGTAACACATTCTTCCATTAACAAAATGCTTTGGCATTATATCAATGTCTTTTGTGTTTCTTCAAAAAGGACAGGTTAACAATCAAGTTGAAGCCTTATGTTGCCTAAACCACATCAAAGGACCCAAAAAATAAAAGATGAATGAGTAAATTAATGACAACACATCCATCATGAAAGGATCTGAATCATTTTTTCTAATTTAATCCCTCCAATTAACCAAAATATATGTACCTTAATCATATGATTTCTGCAATATAAGACACCAAAGGCTCTGCCCACTTGATTATATACTTGAAAATCAAACCATTTTTGGTTTAATCAATTTCATTTGTTTGTGATTTTTTGCACTGCCCCGGTTACCTTTTGAATTAACCAATTAGTTATCCCCTCAGTCCTATCATTCTATTTATTTGTGTTACCAACCAAATAAGGTTTGTGTAAAAAAATCAAGCTATAAATATATTATGTTTAATTATATAACAATCATTTTTTGGTGACAAAATATTATGTTTTTCATGATAATGTCTTAGCATTAACCCCAATCAAACAAATCAAATTAATCAGAGAATTCATCTTGGCCCAAACATGCTTCATAACAAAGTTTAGTAAAAAACAGTAGTAGCTTCCATCAATATTTACTAGCTAGCCTTGTACAAATACATTTGTCAATTCCAGCAGCTTCAAAGCCTCAATAAAATAAATAAATTAAGATCATTAGTTAAACAAAAGCCTTGTTTTCTAGTCACCCAAATAAGAAAATCAAAAAAAAAAAAAAAAATCCTTTAATTTTTCTTGTAAAACACGCATCAAAGGAGTGGACCAATAACCAATCAGCCCAGATCTCTGAACAAAGAGTAACACACTTACAGATCCAAAGATTTATATTACCATATACCAATAAACATGCATAACAACATGATGATAAACCATGTGAGTTTTTTTTAATAAAAACCAAAACCAACATCAAATATTAATGACAAAACACTCTTTTTTTCACAAAGACTTTTAAGTACCTCAGGCCTTAACCATCTGTTGGCGGTGGCGGATGCCATGAAAAGTGGTAGGAGAATTAAGAGAAGAAACTAACCAAGAAAAAAGGAACCCTTCTCCAAGAAAACCTGGAGAGAAAGTATATTAGATATCTGGTATAGATATATATGCTAAGCTTTACGCTATTTTGGGAGTTTGGTTTTTAATTCAAAAAGTTCCGAGAATATATAGACAGTCAGACCAGAACTCAACTCTTCAAATTTGAAGAAAGTTTTAACCTGTCCGCTTCAGATACTGTTGGTGCGTGTGTGCCTTGCTTGCGTTTACGTAAAACGGAATGGTCAGCGGTCAATAATGACGGAATGTCCAGTGAATTCGCGGTTGGGACTCCATTGGTGCAACTATATAATAACGTATTGTCAATATAGTTGTGTGCTGACCAAAGATATGTGGCGGATACTAATTAATTTGTTTAGATTTATAATGGACCTCAAAATTTTGAGATTAAAGCTTGTTATTTTTGTTGTTAACCAAAAATGGGTGTTATTTATTTATGTTTTTTTGGCTAAATACAGATAGGGTGAACAATAAATAAAAACTAAAAACAAAGTGAACTTTTGTTACACTGAATATTATTGGAGACTACATTAGGAATAGTTTTTTTTTTTTTTTTTTAATGAGAATACAATATGTTGTACAGAATAATTATTCATATTCATAGCCTTTTTTTTTTAATTTTTTGATAGGAATATTCATAGTTGTTATATATGGAAAGTTTGTAAAAGATTATGCATATGCGTAGCTATTACACATCAATAAACATTCCATTATCGGATCTATTACACATATCAAACATCCCCGAACTTCATAAGTAATTTTTAAAGCATGTTTAGTAAACTGTAATACTAATATACTATAAGACATGGTAACATAATAGTTATTCTTATGGTTTAGTTTTTTTTTTTTTTTTAGAAGACTTATGATTTAGTTATTTTGTAGGATCTTATTAAAAAAAAAGTTATTCTATAGTTTGGTATATTTTTATTATAGGAAACAATCAAAATTTTTCTTATAAAAAATAAAAAGTTATTCCATAAGTTGAAAATAGTTATTCTCTAAAAAATGAGATATGAGAATTGAGTTTTGAGTTAAAAGTAAACCAAACAGGAAGTCCCTAACTTTTGCTTTTGTGTGCTCACTATGTGATAACATTTTATTAACATTATTATTTTTTTACAGTATTTAAATTTCAATTAATTTTTTCTTTATCTCCACCAAGAATCCACCACCAAATAAGTGCACCAACTCTTCTCTTTTAACTTGTTTTCTTTAAGATACAAAAGCTCAGTTGTTCTTTTTTATAATTCAAAATATTACTATAAATGGGGTGAGGGAGATTTGAAACTTAATTCTCCTTGTAAAAGAGACTACATTATGTCATTGAGTTACAAATCTTTTGGCAAAAATTCAGTTATTGTACATTATATGGCACAAACCCGTCATACATAAGTATCATATAAGTACAAAACTCTACCAAAAGAACACTTTTTATTAGTGTCAAATATATTCAAGTATCATACAAGTACAATTTTTTAGAGAACTTAACAGAACTCTCAATAGAAACAAGAAAGGAAAAATGACTCCTCTTGTCTGGAGGAGGCACCCATATTACATTATGTGATAATTTATAAGATCATTCACACATATAGCTAAAAGTACACATAGAGATATTCACTTCAGTTGCCATGTAGTTAAGGGATTAGAGGAAATTCCTCCTGATGGGTATGGAAATTTTGATATGGTTATCCACCTTAATAGACAACCTTGTACCGCTAGCAAGACGGATAATAGATGATGAATGACGACATTCAATACATGCTCTAAATGTGTGGTAACCGGAAAACAGTCAGCTAATCATTATCCTCCATTAATGAAGGTTATAAAAGCACCTAGTATTAATAGCCCAATAAAGACACTGCAATCAATTACTAATAATGGTCACCTATATCAACAGAAAAATACTCTTCCTATTCTCAAAAGCCAAATCACTTACTAGACTATCGGAGGAGTAGGGCACACCCTAATGGGCACACCCCGATGGTCATTTCGATCAATTTTCTTCTTCTTGCAGATCTTAGAAGACCCTCCAAAGCTTTGGATTTGGATAAGTGACCCCAACTGATTATTTTTGGCATCATTACCTCCACTGTTGAAAGAGAAATTTGGAGAATGACCTTCTTAATTTCCTTCTCCTCTTTGCTGCAAATGGAAGCATGCATTGGTTTTATTATATATTCCTTTAACACTATCCTAATAGATTCTCAAAAAAAAAAAAAAAAACACTATCCTAATATATATTAAATTTATGATATCAAGTAACTACAATTAAAATTTTTTTTTTTTTTTTTTTTTTAAGAAAAAAAAAATTTAAATGAATGGAATTAAACAAAAATCCGGTATAAATAAGTCTAGGATAAGATGTTAACACCCCAAACATCTGCTAATAATTAGCATACATCACTATTATAAATAAAACACAAAATCAATCATACAACTATACCCTTCCCTAGCCCAACAGATCTATGCTATGGTTCCCTTCACGATATGCATGATCAAGTTGGTAAGCCTCAAACTGTACTAAAAGTAATTTGATTCGTACATTTTTTTTTTTTTTTTTTGGTTGACAATCTTGTAGTAGTACGTTACAGTACTACAAGGGTGAGGATCATGATTTATGACTCATGATCAATACTACATTATTCGATGAAAAGATCTACTACTCATTTAGCATCCATTTCCACATTAAGTTTACAAAGCCCAGTTGTTTTGATAGAGTCAGTCCATCCTTTCAGGCCCATAACTATGTCATCATGGTAGTGGTATTGTCAATGTTTGTGAGGAAGTCCTTAACCCAATTATCCCTATTATAATGTCTCCAATCCTTTGATAAAAGTATACAACAAACATTATTATTATGTTTGATAGAGCTTGCCACATTTTTTTTTTTTAAACAAAATCATTTTTTTAAAACAAAATTATCTAAATTTTTTTAATTAACAATATCAACTTCAACCCGAGGAGAACTAATCTTTGACATCAACAGCCAAAGTCCAAACTTAATAAGGAGTAAAACTCTATTTCTCTAACAAGTTCAACTTAAACTCAAACTCAAACGTTGATAATTTATTTCCAAATTACATATATATTTTTCTCTCTATACGCTCCTCTCTCTGTTTCTCGTCTCACTCTCTTCTGAAAGCCTTCTTCTCTCTAGGTTGCCTCACGATACCTCTTCAAGAACAAACCATTCTGGATCAATAAGAAGGTCCCTCTCCAATTTCCACACATCCAAGTGAGTGTTGCCCTAAAATTTCCCTGTTCAGTTTCTAATAGTGGTTTTTGTTGTTATATTATTGCAATTTTAATGTGGTTTCCTTCCCTTTGTAAATTTGGATTTTTTTTTTTTTTTTAAGGTTTCTGTGTAGGCACTAATTTGTGAGCCTTTGATTTACAGATAAATTCCAAATTCGAAAGGTTTAGACAATAATTTTTATTGGGTTCCATTAGGGATTTAAAGGGTATTTAAAAGTTTAGGTAAAACTAAGAAATAGGTATGATTTTTTTATGATTCATTTATGGTGGGTTTGTGCATTGACACTAGATTTTGGGAATTTCTCTACAAATTTAAATATCTCTGATAATTTTATAAATAGCTCTGATAGTGCAAACCCCAATATTTATATTAAAAAAAAAAAAATGAGTAGAGGAATGAGCTTTTCTTCTGTTATTTTCTTCTCCTCTACTTTGTTAAAAAAAAAAAAAAAAAAAAAAAAAAATTATGGTTTCATTCAGATTGAGATCATCTCGGTGGTTCCATTCCCATAGTGTTGGGAAATATAAAGAATCTTCTTGAATTAGGTCAAGGTGGAAATTATTTTAATGGTTTCATTCGAATTGAGATCAGGTGCAATTGCTATTCTAATCCCTCATGTTGATTTTCAAATTGCTTTATCCATTTATAAATTAGATTATCAAAATAAAATTTATATATATAAAATAAAAACACAGGGTTTTTTTTTTTTTTTTTTTGCTACAAAATAAACGTGTTATATTTGTTCATTTTTTGAAACTAGCCTCATGACACTCCTGGTTGTATTAGTAGTTCTAAATGCGTAATATTAATGAGAAAACGTATAAATCTCAAATTGGAATAAATAAAAAATTATAACACTATAAAAAATTAAAAATTAAACAAAAAAAAGGGCCTCATCACATGCGCGAAGCGCGTGTAATGAGGCTAGTATATTTTAAGCTCGTATTGACTGGAGTCAATATATGCAAAGAGACCCATTCAATAGTTAGCTGCTTTGATCGGGAAATGATGGCACTATGAATAATACAAAAATCTTTCGGAGAAAAATACAGACGCGGAAAATTTATTTGACAGGAACAGGATCTTGACTTGATTTCGTCCTCATTGCATTTGCATGGATGGTTTCCCTTCCTCGATAAGTCGCCAGTCTACACTGAAAAATCAGAGGATCACGATTTCTACCTGCACGTTGACGTGGCAACATGAAGTTTTGGCTAGATGAGAATGAGGGCACCAATTAATCTACTCGGTCGCTTATCAGATTTTTTAATTCTCAATCGATTTTCAATTTTCAAATATATTCTCTAACATATAAGGATAACACTAAACCTAAAAGTCTAAATCTATAGATTTTGATCAAATTATATTATATTATCCACTAACTAGGGGGTAATTATCCAATGTAGGAATTCTAACAATTAACTAACCACATTATTTACCAAAAAAACTACTAACCACACTATTCTCACATGAATATTTTAACAAAATGTGCTACTTGTTGCTGCAGAAATAGTCATCCAAGGACGGTGCAATGTAGAAATGTTTCACCTCAATTGCATTAGGAGGAAAATACAACCAAAAAAAAAATTTCCAAGATGCTTTTATACTGGACTAATCTTTTTCAGTTTTTCACTTGTAGCTTAATATTTGTTAACTTACCGATGCCCTAAAAGCTTGAGCTACATAACTCCCTTTTTTTTCTTTTTTCTTTTTTTGAGGAGGTACATAACTCCCATTTAAGTGTGGGTTCAAACTATCTTTAAATAAGTGAGCCACAACACAGGATTTTAAACTCAAGACCTTTTATACTGATACTATATTAAATTACTGATTACCCTTAAAAGCTCCAACTATTGGAAAATTATAAATTTAATTATCCAACCACATAATTCTAACAATATCCTTACTCCTTGCAACATCAATTGTTATTGTGGCCTTTATTGTTATTATTATTTTTTGCTAAATAGTTGTTATTGTGGCCTTGGTTCCCTTTGAAGCATATTTTCTAATTTACTAGTACCGTTGATTAGTATCACGAGTTTCAAATAGTAGAAACCAACTTTATAATGTAATATCTAATAATTATGAGAAGTGCTACATTTACAACATTTTTACAACAAATCATAGATGGTAAGTTGTTATAGATTTTAATTTAAACCTACAACTAAAATTTCTTTTTTGCCCACCAATAACAACCAGTAACAACCTGTCATTTAAGATTTGTTGTGAAAGTATTGTGAAAATGTTGTGTAGATAGCATTTCTCAATAAAAATGCTAAAATGCAGGCTAACTTGAATCGACCCATGCTAAAATGGACTCAAGCAAATCCAATCATTTGCCTTGGAATTTGGAAGTGCAAGCTTCATAGAAAGTCCGCTAGATATAGCCAACCAAAGACAGAAAAATTTGAAAAATCATGAAATATGATAATGAAGAAATTTCCAAGACATATCCAAAATGTGAAAGCCATCGTTTTGATTGCAAGGAACTTTTCTGCGCTTCAATTGGGTTCAACAAGGCAACATTTCCACATTCACGTTTGTATCATAATAAAGTCAAAAGAAAATTCATTTACTCACAACTCACAACTCACTTTCTAGCTGTGTCTAAGTTATTGAAGTGTGTTGAATCATAAATATAACAATATATCGACCATTTTCCCTTACATTCATCAACCAAAAACTTCAACATGGCTTCCTCTGTCTCTATTTCCATTCTGATAGCAATCAGAGATGGAGCCAAGACTTGGAGTTAGAGGGGCAAAAGTAATTAAAAAAAGAAATTTTTTGAAACTCCAAATAAACATTCATTTAATAAACTATCAATAAAGAAAAATACACAAAATTATTGTTTTTTAAGATATTACAATGCAATTATTTATGAAAATGGAACTCGCCGTCTTTTTAATCAAAATAAAATATAATTTGAAATTATTATGTCATTATATAGTCAATAATCTACAATCATTACACACAATAGACAAGCACTATGCACACAAGCATTCAACAACTAACCAATAAATTTTAAAGTTGCAAACAATCTCTTTAATTATTTACCCAAAAAAAAAATTCTTTAATATTTTAAAAGACACTAAACTAATAGACAAAAACACTAAAGACAAAACTACAAAAAAATAAAAAATAAAAAATAAAATCACAAAACATCACGGGCTATGGCAATAGGAGTTGACGGGTTGTGTTGTGTTGTGTTTGTCTCAAGATGACAACTTTTTTATTTATAAAAGAATATAAATTATGGGCTATATTAAAGAGAGAAAGACAATGATGGGTCAAATTTTTACCTCTCTCTTTGACTCTCTCTCTCTAGTTTCTTCTAGTTTGTTCTATGTTTCTGAGGGTCCGTTTAGTACATGCAACATTACTAGAACAATATTACCAAACGGGCCCTGAGTCTCTCCGTCCCTGCTCTATGCTCTCTTTAAGTTTTTTTTACAAGTCACAACAGTATCAAGTGTCAACACATGATTAAATCTAAGTTAACCAAACAAAGATTCAATATGAAAGGAATACCTTTGCTTCTGCAGACCTGTAGACTGTAGTGCCACTGGCTACCGAACTCCTCTGTGTTCAGCCGTAAGTTAGATTTTCCTTTCTTTTATTTTCTTTTTTTTCTTCTTTTTTTTTTTTTTTTTGAATAGCTTAGAAATCCCGTTAATTTTTCCCTTTTATTATATGTGTAAGGTAAGTTGGGTGTTTCCTACTCCTAAGCTAGTTAGATATCTAGTTAGAATCGGTTTTTTTTTTTTTTTTTTGCTTGTGTTTGTTCTGGGGTGTTGTTTGTGCTTAATTTTTGTTGTGAGCTAATATTTTTTTTTTAGCTTTTAAAAATATCAATAATATTATTAAGTAGGGCAAAGTGTAATTTTATTGAAACAAATTACTAAAAATAATATATTATATATATACTAAAATTTTAAAAAAAAAAAATCTGGGGGGCACTGCCCCCTAGGTCCAACAACAGCTCCGTCCAGATAGTAGTTCTTTGTATCTTCGTGAATGTCCCAACTGTAGTTATTGCAGCTAGTTCTGTGGCAACATCTAAATCTTCCTCGCTAAAACAAGAAGTGCAGGCTCTGATGGAGAGTGGGTGGTGGAGTGGCTCTTCCAAATATACCTCAAGTCATTGCAACTAGCCAGGAATTAAATGCAACTTTGGTGGAAGCATCACAGAGATTGACATAGCTGGTAATATCTATCTTGGAGACAAGTTTAGGAAATTTAAATTCTCTTCCTTTCTAAATTTAGTCCGTCTTAGCCTTAGTAATAATCAAATTCTAGGGAGCATCCCATTTGAGATAGGTTCCCTTTCGAAGCTCACCCACCTTAATCTGTCCCACAATTATCTTACAAGACAGTTGCCTCTTTCACTTGCAAACCTCACCAAATTAGTGAAATTTGACATTTCTTTCAATGGAATTACGGGTTCCATCCCCAAAGAATTCGAAAATTTCAAGAATCTTCTTGAATTAAATCTGAGTCATAACAAATTCACCGGACCGATCCCTTCAACTCTTGGCCTTTTAACCAATCTTTCCGATCTGAATTTGTCCTTCAATGAGATTAACGGTTCTATTGTGTCAGAAATTGGACTGCTAAAGAATCTGTTAAATTTGGACCTAAGACAAAACAAGCTCACTGGTCCGATCCCTTCATCACTAGGTCATCTGACGAATTTAGTCTCTCTTTCTCTTAATTCAAATCAAATCAATGGTTCCATTCCCCAAGAAATTGGCAACGTGAAAAATTTGAATGGCTTGTTCCTCGATAATAACATGCTTATAGGTATGATCCCTTCATATCTAGGCCATCTAACTAGATTGGACTTTTTATTTCTTGATTTTAACCAAATTAATGGTTCCATTCCCTTGCAAATAGGAAATATGAAGAATTTGAGATACTTGTACCTCAATAATAATAACAACCTTGTTGGCCAAATCCCTTTGACAATAGGTCATTTAACAAAGTCGGAAACTTTGAACCTTAATTGGAATATGATTAGTGGTCCCATCCCCACAGAACTAGCTAATTGCTCTTTGATAAAAATCTTGTCTTTAAGCCATAACTATTTAAATGGAAGTGTT
This sequence comes from Notholithocarpus densiflorus, assembly GCA_030021035.2. Classification (NCBI taxonomy): domain Eukaryota; kingdom Viridiplantae; phylum Streptophyta; class Magnoliopsida; order Fagales; family Fagaceae; genus Notholithocarpus; species Notholithocarpus densiflorus. Next base: position 115,672 of record JARYZH020000555.1, read on the forward strand.
CCCTATTGGGTCATGGACCTTTATGCCCCAATTAAGATTGATCTCAGCTACAATAACCTCACAGGCAATGTTCCCATTTCTTTTATTAAGATGCGTGAATTTAACCTGTCATATAATTCATTGGAGGGTCGAGTCCCAATTATTTTAAAAAATTATGGATTTGAAGTATTTATCGGCAACAAGGATTTGTGTAGTGACATCAAAGGTTTTGCTCAATGCCCATCTCCATCTTTAATTTCCCCTTCGACTCCACCTCTTGCTCTTGAAAATATTGTGTCCCGCATGGAAGAAGGTAGAGAGAAAGATGAACACCCAAACTAAAAAATAAAAAAAATAAAAAATTGGTTCCCCTCATCGTTTTCTTTATTTCTTTTTCATTTTTTACGCTTTTATAGCTTTTTGGGTATTTTCTCCACTCTCAATGTCAAGTCAAGAATCTTGTACTTCCAATGAAAACGCACGCTGAGTTAAAGGGAACAAAAATGGGAACTTGTTCTCAATATGGAATTATGATGGCAATATTGCATTTGAAGACATCATTGAAGCCACAGAGGCCTTTGTCATTAGATATTATACTGGAACCGGTGGTTATGGTAGTGTTTACAAAGCATAGTTGCCTAGCAGCAAAGTGGTTGCCTTGAAAAAACTTAATCGCTTAGAGGCTGAGGAACCAACAGTTGACAAGAGTTTCAAGAACGAGGTTAAAATGTTGACAGAAATTCGACATCGGAACATTGTGAAACTTCATGGCTACTGTTTGCATAAACGATGCATGCTTTTGATCTATGAATACATGGAAAGAGGAAGCTTATTTTGTGTGCTAAATAATGATGTTGAAGCTGTGGAATTGGATTGGACAAAGAGGGTGAACATCATCAAAGACATAGCACATGCCATATCTTACATGCATCGGGATTGTATCCCAATAATTGTTCATCGAGATATAAGCAATAATAACATTTTATTGAACTCTAAGTTGGAACAGGCATTTGTCTCTGATTTTGGTACAGCTAGACTTCTTGATCCTAACTCCTCCAATCAAACTTTAGTTGCTGGGAATTATGGTTATATTGCTCTAGGTGAATTTTTTTTTCATACTATATCTTATATCTCTCCCATTTTCCAACATATTATTTTAAAAGGTTAGCTATGTGAGGCATTCCAAATAATCCTGCTAGTTTGGTTACCTTATTTTTTGTTAAAAGAACTGAATCATGCACGGTATCAAGCAATCACTGCTGTCGAGCATCAGCATTAAACCTCGATGGATATGAATCTGTCGAGATATTTGTCGAGTTTTAATAAATAGCACTTCTTCACTTGTTTCTTGGACAGTTTTGCATGGCTTCAATATTAGACTTGAACTCTTGTTCCTTGAAATACTAAACCCATCCTAGATTTACACAATTACAAGTAAAGTGCGTTTTGTCAAATGATTAGCCAATTTATATAACATATGTCTCTAACAATATCCACATATGTCCTAACAGAATCCTTGACAGCCTTAGTTCCTTCATAGGTTGTCTAGAGGATAGTCCAAGCTTTCTTAGCAGTTTAAGTTGAGGATATCTTCTTGAACTCCTCATTGGTGACAGTACTGAATAGAGCATTCACTGCTCTACTGTTGAAGTTTGCTGCTTTGATCTTAGCGTCATCCTAATCAGTCGGCACTTCCTTTGGCTTAGTCCAGCCAATCTCCACAGCTTGCCACACCTTCTCATCTAAAGACTGCAAGAAAGTTCTCATGCGTACTTTCTAGTATGCATAGTTAGTGCCATCAAATAAAGGAGGTATAATAAGAGATTGTCCTCTATCCATGACAAACAGGGGTCAATGGATCACACAGCAAATATTAACCCTAATCAGAGTGTGTCTGCTCTGATACCACTTGATAGGCCAAGAATGTATTGACCCCTTGTGATGAATTAATTGATTAATTAGCTAAGTTTATTAATTAATCAAATTTAACATGCAAGATGCGTGATAGCACAAACAAATCACCAATTAAACTAAGTATGCAGCGGAAAATAAATTGACACGGTGATTTGTTTACGAATGGGAAAAACTTACACGGCAAAAACCCCACCGGGTGATTTTAAGGTCACCATTCCCGAGAATTCACTATTATCAAAACAAGCGGTTACAAGTAAAGGAATCTCAGTACCTTATACCAACTTACAGTTGAACCCTTACCCCAATACCCAATTGGACTTGTTTTGTAGTGACAATCTGTCATTTCGATGCATGGCTATCAGTACGTGACTAACCAATTGCGCGGATCCCAATACGCGACTTGATCACCAACTTGAGAAGGATGTTGGTTGCAAAGTTCTTCTGTTCATCTAGACGATGAAGATCATGAAGTTGCTTGGTCACAAAATCCTATGGTATACACACAGCAGCTTCTTCAAGAACTAGGGCAAACTAGGTTTCCGGTCACACTTTTCTTCACACTTGTAGAATAGTGCTCTTGTGCAACTTGTGTAACCTTTTACGGCCCTCAAAATAATCCTTATATATGTTTAGGGTTGTGAGAAAAGAAAGCCTAAACATACATTCACGGATTGGATGAAAATCAGCTTGAAAAATTGAGTTTCATAAACCTCGATAGATAGCCAACTATCGAGTTAGCTGTCGAGCCACGGGCTTCAGCAGCTTTTAAACCTCGATAGATGCTAGCTGTCGAACTTTAAAATCTGGCACTTCATTAGTTGATTCTTGGACAGACTTGCATGGCTTTAACACTTGAACTTGAAACCTTATTTCTTGAACCTTTAAACATATCCTAGATCTACCCAATTACAAGTAAAGTGCGTTTTGTCAAAGGATTAGCCAATTACATAAAATGTTGACATATGTTCATAACATTGAATCACATATGTCCTAATAATCTCCCCATTTGGCAATCCGTGACAAAACCACAACAAACAAATGAGATATGAGAGAAGTCATAAATCACTTAACTCATATTCACTTGTTGAATACAATAAAATCTATCCTAACACAAACTCTTGAAAAATTTTGCAAGAAGAGAGTTTATGGCAAGTAGACTTTGACAACCTTTATTTCTGAAACACTTTAAACAAAACTCATCACGGTATCTTAGTGTGAAACAGAAATAATAGATTGCATACACTAAATAAGAAACATGTGTATAAAGAAAGAAAAGAAACAACACATGGAGAGATAGGTGAATAACATACATCAATATATAAACCAAATATAAGTACAATGTATGTCAAAATGGTCACAAGACCCATGTACAAGAGATAATGTATCTAAAATAGAAAGAAAAGAAAAAATACAAAAATCCTCACTACATCCCTCAATATAAACATTCCCCCTATCTCCTATACTACCCCTCCCCCTATGAGTATGACTACTCTCATCTCAAAACTACTTCCCCTTTTTGTCACGAGTGACAAAGGGCAAGTAAACATCTCATCATCATTAGGTGAGCCATCATCATCATCCTCAGCATCATCAGCACTGCCGGAGCCATCGTCATTCTCAACCTCAGATGCCTCGGGAGAGGAAGCCACTGTGTAACCACCAATCACAGCCTGTCGTCGAGCGATACGACCGACACGGGTGTTCACTTGACACAACTCATCGCTGAGAGTGTCAAGGCGAGCATCCATGCGCACAAGCTGTGCCATGATGGCCTCAAGTGTCACTCCACCCGCTGAAGACAAATGAGCGGAGGTGGATGGAGCGGTAGAAGCTAGAGGAGCTACTGTTTGTGTCTGGGGCTGCCTCGGTCTCAACTGTGTTGTGCTCCGTCGAACGGTAGCGGCGTCAATGACACACATATACGAAAAGTGGGGAGACTTAGGATAGGAGACGGAAAAATGGCGAAGGAGTCTCGTGATAGCAGAAGGAAAAATGAGCTTATCACGAGTCGCCGCGTCCTTATAGATAATAAGGGAGAGTATAAAGTGTGAGGGGAAGTCAATAGAGAGATTCTCAATGAGGGATAACAAAAACCGAGCACGAGTTTTGTGATAGTGTTATAGTGAGACAATAGATGAAGAATAAATGTCATCACCATGTTAAGGAATCTCGGACCTTTAGCAAAGGTTGAGCATGAGGTGTTTTGACGATCACCCCATGAAGAAGGTGTCTCACAAAATAGAGACGCGAGCTCGTCTTTGGACACTGTCCTCAGACGCTCAGAACCAAGGTAGTTAGGATGTGCTACTCTAGGGACGTGTAGTACCTTGGATTCAATATCCGGAGTAACTACCATGCATATACCCCGAACGTGAGTGACAAAGAGAGGTATGGAGTAATCAAATCCGTGCATATTGGAGTAGAACTCCTGTATGATCACGAAAGGGCACGTGACTGGGATGCCACAAAGTGACTCCCAACCCCTACTGTGGATGACAGTGGGTAGGTCAGTGTTAGAGAAGTTTGACAGAATGACTTGGCGTTCCGAATGAATGCCACGTCGTGAAAAGTTCTCCAAGAAGTTCGATTTGGCCTTCTCATCACGGAACCGAACGTGAGAGGGAGTGGGGTCAGATGGAGAAGAAGAAGAAGATGCCCCGGAACGAAGAGGGTTACGGGATAGAATGGATTTACGTTTAGGTGCCATGATGCAACTAACGTAAGAGGGAGGGAAAGAAAGAAAGAGAGGGAGACAATCAGAAAAGTACCAAACAACAAATATATCAAAATATATAGAATTGAAGGTACGTATGCATGAGAATGCATGAACATGTGACATGCAAATATAAATTCATCATGGGCTCAGCCCAATCCAAACCTACCAACACACAACATAGCAACAAAGTAAACGCACATCTAAAATGTATGAAACATTGTTATAATGCATATGTGATGCAATGCATGAAGTTTGAAGATCATTTTAACAAAAACCATCTCAAAATTTTAACAAAAACTCAAAAGTTTTGAAAAATCTTAAACAATTTCAAAAACCCCAAAAGTTAGGTCAAAGATCATGTAAATGCATGATAAAGATGAAGAAAGTATCATACCAGATGAGGAACAAAGATCTTGAGACCAAAAATGAAGTGAGGAAGTTGAAAAGCTTGAGATTTGGGTGTTTGGGAGTGAGAGAAGAGAGAAGCTATCGAGAGAGATTGAAGGAAAATGGATCTGAAATCGCGAGGCGCAAATTTATACAAACTTCATAATCTTCGATCGATCGAGAGCTATCGAGCTTTAAAAAGGCGTGTGTTAGCTATCGAACAGCTAACGAGGAGCTATCGAGGATCTGTCTAAAGGATTCTACACAAAGGAAGCTCGATGAATCGAGATAGCTGTCGATGAGCTATCGAGCAGACAGAAAGTTCCTCGATGGATCGAGATAGCTATCGAGAGCTATCGAGAATGCGATAAAAAGAAGCTGAAAGGTCTCAATAGATAGCTTATCTGTCGAGAGCTATCGAGGAGCTATCGAGATTGCTTAAAAACAGTTTTTCAAAGAGGAGAAAAACACAGATATGAATGCAATCAAGCATGCTACTCAACCAAAGATCCAAACAACATTTTAAGCTCTTAAAAACATCTCTCAACAAGAAAAATGTTAAGCACAACAATCCAAAACACACACACATGCTAAACACGTCTAACCAATTCTATATTTCAAAAACAAGTTAAGACAGTTTAGTGAGCATACATTAACACAAGTATTCCTTGTGATGGCCAAATCACATTGTACCTGCACATGTATCAAAAGTAGCAAAGAATATTGCGTGTTGTGTGTGAAAACCATCGCAAGATTGCATAAGTATTTACATGTTATGACGATTTGAGATATGAGAAAATCACTTTAACTCACACACAATCATAACTGTTTGGTGGGGACTATCACTTTCGAGGTACATCCTATAACTCCCACATCTCCTAGAATACACGCTTGCAATCATATATAAAGCATTTTGATCTTTTTGCTTTTATTTTTCTTTGCATATTTTTCTTTTTAAGCAAACCATGCATGGGCATATAAGAGATAGAAAAGAAATACCCAATTATGTTAAGCATTTGACATTTCACTTTTACTATGCCGAAGCATACAAATGTCATTTCATGATTGGCGGGCAACAGTGGTGAGATGGTTATTTATGCCTTTCTCTTAGGATTTTCTCTCTTAGGATTTTCTAGTCATTCCTGTCAAAAAGAGTAATACGAGTGTTATGTACAAGAGATTACTTAATCTTACTCATCACAAACACGAGCCATAAAGCTCACTTGCTTAATTGTGCATAGAGATGCTCATCTAAGCTACAAAAGATACAAAATTTAGAAAACTTTGTTTCAATGGCCATCCAAGGTACACAAGTACCAATGTACACAAACACACATTGTTTTTGTATTTTTCTGATTTTTCAATTTTTAATTTTTTTTATATGAAAAACAAAATAGAACAAAACTGAAAAGAAAACAAATAAAAACAAGTTAAACAAAGCAATGCATAAAACTAGACTAACTCAAAACATAAAAGCAAAACACATAAGTAATGCAAAAACAAAAACAAGAAGGGGAGAGAAAATAAGTTACAGAATCACTTGGAGCCCTTTTCCTTCCACATCTTGGAAGAACCTTTCTGTTTAGCAAACCCTTGATTTGGCGGTGAGGGGGAAGAGTAAAAACCGTTCAAGTTCCATGAAGAAAACTTATAAAAAAAATATAAAAGAAAAGAAAGAACAAAGATATTACATTTTTAATAGCATTCTTTTCTTTTCTTTTCTTTTTCCTATGCAGAATTGGTGTATACTATGGTGTTTACTGAAAAATATGATGTCTATAGTTTTGGTGTGGTGGTATTAGAAATAAAAATAAGAATACATCCAGGAGAACTCTTGACTACATTATCATCATCATCGTCATCGTCATCGTCATCTTCTAGAAATATGATGTTAAATGAAATATTAGACCAGCATCACTCAATAGAACGTGGATATTTATAATTTACCTATCAAAACGGAAAACCTTCTACTAGTAATGGAAGAAGATTTTGTATTAACTATCACAAGGTCTTTTTTTTTTTTATTCAAATCTTAAAATAAATTCCTTTTACCAATTATTTTACTTTTTTTTATACACTATTTAGTAAAGGTAAGCCTGGATTTTCATAAAGATCATTATTGTGTTCTGACAGTCTCCCTTTCAAGGGTCAGTTGGTTTGTTTAACACAATTATTGTACGTATATAACTATTTCTAGTATGCACCCATTCACTAAAACGGAGTAGCTTTTGCCTTCAAATGCCAAAAGCCTTTGCAAGTCCTTCCCCCCCCCCCTGTCTCCCCTTCAATTAAAAAGAAAACAATAACATTTACCTTAAGTACAACTCGACTCAACAATGCATCCTTGAAGAAGGATTGAATGCTCTCTAGTTCACCTTTGGGTTTAGCAAGGGAACCAGCCCGTCGGTAAGAGCATCAGCGTAAGATGTTTTAAAAATATGTTATTTTAACACATTAAAAATGCTACTTTATTATTTTAACACACAATTTTACAATTTACCATACATCACATTTTTTATTTTTCAATTTTATACATTAAAATAATATATACAATTATTAAAATGCAGACATGTGAGAGGGAAGAGAGAGAGTGAGGGAGTAAACCATAAATAAAAAAAGAGAGGGTTCACAGGGGTGGAAAAAAAAAAAGCAATTTTTTTTTTAGATTTTGCTACTATGCCATTTTATTAGCATGTTAGAAAAAAAAAATGTAAGATTTGAAACACCTCATAAAGCTAAAATTTTGGTGTTTGATGTGACAAATGATGCCGATGTGACAAATGGACACTTCTTTGTTCTCTTCTTTCTAGCTTTAGTTTTTATCTGGACCTATAGGACAAAAGGAATCTCTGTGACAGTGGACAATAAAACTTTAGAAGAAAGATAGGAATACAATGAGACAATAAAGGGAAGAGTCTAAATCAAAAACTAAAGTTACGGCAAGAGACAAATCTCAAAAGAGTTCTTGCATCATCAGCTATGACTTCAAAATTATTTAGATTTTTTCTTTTGAAAAAATTTAATATTGTAGTGGACTTACTCATGATCTACAAATCAAAAAAAAAAAGTTCCATTATTTCCATATTTCGTAGTTCTACACACCAACTAAAAAAAAAGATACTTTCTAACAAAAAAAAATCTAAAACCAAAATAATCACAAACAGACAAGCACAAGTTTATATATATATTACTAATATTAGCCACATCACACAAAGTGACAAAGACAAAATTTTAAAAAGGGCAAAACTTAGATACAGTACCTTGTGTCTTGTATCTTAGGTTCCCTTTTTAAAATTTTGACACGTGGCTACTTAACAAGAATTGCTAAACAGCGTTAAAAATGTTAAAAACTGTTTGATAGAATGGCTCTTTTCTCTTTCATGGAGTACGAGAAACTGTCTCTCTCTTCTCTCATGGAGATGGCGAAGGAAGAGAAGCCCTATTATGATGCTGCAATTTTGGAAGGAGGATTCATGCTTATCAACAAAAAAAAAAAAAAAAAAAATCTTTTGGAAGGAGGATTCAACACAAGCGATAAGTTCTGGAAGCTTTTGTTTGGCCGATGCCGAACAACCTAAATGATGTCATACAATTGTCCTCCAACCTCTCTCAGAACAGCGAGCCTCACCGCAGCGGCTACCACCAACAACAACGATTGTCATGGCTTTACCACCCAATAAATCTTCTCATCCTTCTGCAAATGCCTCACTCCTCTGCTGCTGCCGCCACAACCATCACATCATCGAGTTTGACTTCTTTCAAAAACCAATTTTGCATTTACTGGTTTGTGGAAAGGGAAATAATTTTTTTCTCCGATGCGGAGCGTTCTGACAGGGTTTGATGTGGGAGTAATATTTTTCTTGGATTTTTTTATGTTAGGTTATGGAAGTTAGTAGCTTTATTGGAGTTAATTCTATAGTAAAATTCTTTGAATTATCTTTTCTTTTCTTGCAATCTGGTTCTGCTGTGAATCGAAAGTTATTGATTTGGACAACTTCATAGTCAAAATAATGGAATTGCTAAATCTGGTTTTCGAAACTTGTGGCAATATTGTGGGTATTGATTTTTTTTTTTTTTTTTTTTTTTTTGAGAATTAGAATTGAAGGAATTTTTAATATTTAACGCCAGTTATATGAATTCTGTTAAGTAGCCACGTGTCAAAATTTTAAAAGGGGAACCTATTCCCATCAAAAAAAAAAAAAAAAAAGGGAACCTAAGGTACAAGATACAAGGTACTGTATCTAAGTTTTGCCCCTTTTAAAAATATGTTATTTTAACACATTAAAAATGCTACTTTATTGCCAAAGGCCTTGTAGTTGAATTGACATCTACTCATGCACAAAGTGCTTGGGGGTCTAAGGGGAAAATGGTTCAAGCTGCGGGGTTAGCAGCATATTGTAATTATTTCTCAAAAAAAAAATGGTACTTTATTATTTTAACACAGAATTTTACAATTTACCGTACATCACTTTTTTTATTTTTCAATTCTATACATTAAAATCATATATACAATTATTAAAATGCAGACATGTGAGAGGGAAGAGAGAGAGTGAGAGAATAAACCATAAATAAATAATAATAAAAAAGAGGGTTCACAGGGGTGAAAAGAAAAAAAAAAAGCAAATTTTTTTTTTTTTTAGATTTTGCTACTGTGCCATTTTATTAGCATGTTAGAAAAAAAAATGTAAGATTTGAAACACCTCATAAAGCTAAAATTTTGGTGTTTGATGTGACAAATGATGCCGATGTGACAAATGGACACTTCTTTGTTCTCTTCTTTCTAGCTTTAGTTTTTTATCTGGACCTATAAGACAAAAGGAATCTCTGTGGCAGTGGACAATAAAACTTTGGGAGAAAGATAGGAATACAATGAGACAATAGAGGGAAAAGTCCAAATCAAAAACTAAGGGTATGTTTGGATACCGATTATTTTGCTGAAAACTGAAAACACTATAGCAAAATAATTTTTAAATGTGTGAATAGTGCCGTGAGACCCATTTTTAATGAAAGTTTTGTTGAAAAAAGAGGTTTGTGGGTCCTGTGAACAGTGCACGGGACCCACTGAAAAATCCACCAGCCACAAAACGCGTTTCAAAAAAAAAAAAAAAAAAAAAGCCAAAACACCAGACGCGTACATTATCATCAGTATCCAAATGTAGCTTAAAGCTGCGGCAAGAGACAAAAATCAAAAGAAACCAAAAAGAAACAAAAGCTGCGGCAAGAGACAAAACTCAAAAGAGCTCTTGTTAACGTCAACCACATAGAGAAGAGAAAAAAAAGAAACCAAAAGCCGGAAACAGAGAGAAGAAACAAAAGCTGCAGAAGAAAAAAAAAGTATGATTTTAACATTAAAGAGTAACGTCAGTGTTAAAGTCAGGGTTATCTCACTTAATGGGAGAGGCTAACTGTCCAAATTTTATTGGTGGAGCATAAAGTGGAGCACAATTGATGAGACAGAAGATTTGGACTATAAAGTGGAGCACAATAAATAAACTTTCTTTTAATTACTTGTATCAAGTTCAACATATCAGTAAAGCCAGGTGTATTTAAATTTGCCATGCTATCTTCCTAATACATTTCACAATGAAAATCATATAAATAATTTAGAGAATTAGTACATACTATTGTCTAACAAATTGTAAGCACAAAGTAACAAAACACATTTCATACCGGTGTGAGCTGTTGAATATGAAAGGATGCTTTAGTTTGATGTTTTCTCTTTCTTGTAGCTTTCTCTAATGCACCCTTTCTTCTACGAGATGTCCCTACACATGCTTGTCTCCCTTTAAGCTTAATTCCTTTAATTTTATTTCCTTCACAATTAGTAGGCTGCACATTGTCATTAGCTTGTTGAGCCTTTGATTTGAAACGAGTGCTCCCAACAGTAGATTCTTCAATTGATAAATTTTTCAAATTTGCCTCTACTTTGTTCAAAGTACTTTCATGAGAATCCAAAGAAATACGAAAAGACTCATCAGTCAGTGCAGCTCTTGCTGCCAAATTAGAATACTATTTAAGCAACACTTTATAACGACTTCCCACATCTGCATTTTGGTCATTTGGTCCTACATGCCTATAATTTTTCATTGCAGAACCCTCATTTGCATCTTTTGTCCACCTTTTTAAAATATACTGATTTGGCACCCTTTTACAATTTTGAAGAGATAACACTTTTAAGGCATGGGCACATAAAATTACAACAAATTCAAATTTATTACAACTACACATCACTGTAGAAGCCAATGAATCAAATTAAACAATGTGTTGGCGAGATTTATGGGGAAAAATATATTTTACCACAGATCCAACCTCACCATCCTTATGCAATTCACAATCCCAAGTGAGCCATAATTCACGATTAAACAACTTAAATACTGCAGGAGTATAAACACTCGTTGCATGCTTCAATATTTCTACTGGATATTCTAATGATGGTTTACTTTGAGTTGCTTTAAAATCTACTCTCAACTCTTCAAAACATCTATCATCAACCAACCTTTGAAAGTGACGAAAGAAATGCAACAAGTCATAATTATAAGTTATGTACCTTTTAATTTGACTGTTCATACTCTCGCTTCTTTGAGAAGTAAACATATCAGCACAAAATGTTTTCCTCCCATAAACCAAAGTCCATTTCTCCCTTAACTCAAATTGTCTTTGCAACCAACTGTTATGCTTTAGATCATATTTATCAAGCATATTATCCCATGCATCTAAAAAATCATCTTCATAGTCATGGTCATATACACAACTACTAAAATCTGCTGCAAAAGTACTGTACCTTCCAAACACTTCTTTGAGTTGCTTAGCTGCATTCTGATACATATGCCAAACACATAAACGATGATGTGTTTCTGGCCATTGTGAAGCTAATGCCTTTGCCATTGCAGCATCATGGTCTGTGAGGATAGTCTGTGGTTTCTTACCAAACATTGCTTTCTAAAAAGAATCAAACAACCACATGAAAGTCTCAGATGTTTCATCATATAACAATGCAGCACCAAAGATGATAGTTTGTTTATGATGATTTACACCAACAAACAATGCAAACGGCCTACCTTCTTTATTTTTTTGTAAGTTGTATCAAAGCACACTACATCCCCAAAATATTCATAATTCAACTTCATTCTACCATCTGCCCAAAAAATATTTGTAATTAGATCATCAAGGTCAACCTGAATTGCATAAGAAAAATTAAGGTCTTCATATTGCATTCTTTGAAGATATTCAAGTAGGCCTCTTGTATCCTCGCTTTTCATCTCATCTGTTCATCTTGTACGCAAATAATTATTATAATCCTCAAGAATGAAGCCAAGATTGTCAAGTCCACCTACCCTTCTGGCCACTAGTCCTACACTTGCTCTTGGTGCAATTCCAGAACTATCTGCTAATTCAGCCTCAACAGCTTGGGCTGGATTAATGGACCTTTGAGATCTAAGGAATATACACTTACGAGGAGAAGCTAAGACATGTGTGCTCAGACACAAATTTTACCACACAATATTTTTCACTATATCTACAACTAATTTTCATCTCTGCCAAGCAACCGCATCTTGTTTCTGGACGATGTCATTTCACATTATCATCTCTTTTGTCATTCCCTCGTATACCCTCACAAGAGCAACAAAAAACTCTATCTAACCATTTACGTGAACCATCTTTATCACCCTTGTGGCCCTTACTTCGCCTAATACTAAATCCAACTACACGCGCATAACTATTATAGAAATCATACACATCTTGCTCAGTCTCAAACTCAATTCCTAATTTCGGAATCACTTCTTCTTCTACGTTAGCATGAATTTTATCGTTGCTATCTATTGATATTGGTTCTGGTTGTTCAACTATCACAGGTGGTGAATCCTCATCTTCAAAATTCAATTTTCAAACCGATTGACTATCAGTCTTAGTATGATAATTGCTATCACTCATGACCTTATTACAAAATAAAAACAACATAGTTATTTTTTTAATAAACAACATATATATATACACACACACACACACACTTTAGACACAGACTCACGCAAGTGTATATAAAAAAGTTGTTATAAATCTTAAAAGAAATTAAAAAAAGAAATTTATTTACACTAAACCAAAAAGAGAAAACTTACTGTGTGACTAAACAATACTTAAAAGCCTTGAAGGTTGCTTGTTTCAGTAGGAGTCTCTCAAAAGTTGAAAACAAAACCTATAGGACAAAAGGAACCTCTGTGGCAGTGGACAATAAAATTTTGGGAGAAAGATAGGAATACAATGAGACAATAGAGGGAAGAGTCCAAATCAAAAACTAAGGGTGTGTTTGAATACCGCTTATTTTGCTGAAAACTGAAAAAACTGTAACAAAATAATTTTTAAATGTATAAGTAGTGCCGTGAGACCCATTTTTAATAAAAATTTTGTTGAAAAAAAAGGTTTATGAGTCATGTAAACAGTACACGGAACCTACCGAAAAACCACCCGCCACAAAACGCGTTTCAAAAAAAAAAAAAATGCCAAAACGCCAGACACGTACATTATCATCAGTATCCAAACGTAGCTTAAAGCTGCGGCAAGAGACAAAAATAAAAAGAAACCAAAAAGAAACAAAAGCTGCGGAAGAGAAAAAAGAGTTCTGCAGTTCTTGTTAACGTCAACCACATAGAGTAGAGACAAAAAAGAAACCAAAAGCCGGAAACAGAGAGAAGAAACAAAAGCTGCGGAAGAAAAAAAAAGAGCCACTTGGTGAGCCTGTTGCAATATACTCCCTATTGCAACAACACTGCTACAATATACTCCTTATCTGTTTATGTGATTTTTTTTTTTTTTTTTTATAAGAATCTCAGACATAGTAGAGCCTTTACTGCAAAAGGAAAATGAAAGTTCCCTTGGTGATGATGGTGCATTAACAAATGCTGGAATTTGGAGCCAACTTACCTTCCAATGGTTAAACCCTATTTTTAAAAGAGGTCAAGTTCAAAAGCTTGAATTACCTCATATTCCTCCAATTCCTCAATCAGAAACAGCAGAAAATACTTTCTTGTTGCTGGAAGAATCGCTCAGAAAATTGAAATTTGAAGCATCGTCATTACCAAAGGCCATAGCCTGTGCCATATGGAAACCCTTGTTCATGAATGCAGCTTTGGCAGGTACCACTCTGTCCTTGTAGTCTAATAATTATTTAATTTTCTCCTCCACATATTTAACATACTTTTGTTCTTAACACAATTGCATATCCCCATTTGTCTTCATATCCACTAAGTATGTTGGTTTAACCGTTTAAGCAACGGTAAAATTATAAATTTAATCAATGTGGATGCTGAAAGAATTGGAGACTTCTGCTGGCACATTCATGGAGT